>JAEMPF020017144.1:7500-10033 GCA_022496165.2 Catalaphyllia jardinei | reverse complement strand
GGCATGCAGAAGAAACGGCAAAACTTAGTTATTTTTATTCACCTTGGTTTACTTATGATTGTTTGTTGAACAGATAACTAACCCAAATCCTTGCTCGTAGTTAAGAGAGTTGCATCATAATTACCAAAGTTCTTGCCGTCAAAGCGATAATGTAATATTTTCTGTTAATTAACGATTAGACTACGAGCCCGAGTTTTCTACGAGCAGATAGTCAACGAGGCGCAGCCGAGTTGACTATCGCTCGTAGAAAACGAGAGCGAGTAGTGTCATTGTTTTAGTTTAAATTTATCGTAGTCTCGTTGCATAAAAATAAAAAAATGTCAAGTAACGCGTAGAAAAGAACTGTTTTATCATGTTACATCAGGTTCAAACGTGATGCGCGATGTGCGCTGATGCGTAAGTGTTGACTATCAACACTGATAGAAAACGGTAATATAGCCAATCAAATAACAACTATATTTATAGTATAAATTCAGCACAAGAAAGACTGTTCCGCAAATAGCATTGCTAGTCTGGGCGGAACAGTCATACAAAGGAAAAAAAAATGAAAATGAAAAATTAATAGTAAATTTAAAAATGAATAATAAATTTACAATAGGAGAGTTACATAATTTTTAAACAGATTGTAGCAAATTATTAAATCATTAAAACGTTAACATAATGAAGAACTCAAGTTCAATTGTACGTTTTTAGGGCTGAGGTAATTTGGGAAATATCAATATAGTCATCATGCTTCTTAAGAATATCGAGAAGGAAAGAGTGGAGTTTTGTTTGGAAGTGTTTCTTGGGGAGCTCTCTTAATGATGCTGGCATCTCATTCCAAATTTTAGCTCCTACTTTTGAGAAAGCTCTTTTTTGGATTTCTAACCTAGATTTCTTAATATAGAATTTATTTTCTGACGAAGACCGAGTGTTATAAGAGTGAATACTGGTAGTGTCGCTAAATAGGTTTAAAATGTTACTAGATACCTTCCGGTTTCGTATATCATGCATGAAGCAGCAGACGGATTTAAAATAAAAATTTGGAGGTAAAATATCGGCATGAATAAACAAAGGGACTGCATGTTCACATCTCTCTACGGAAAATATAAATCTAAGTGCTTTTTTTTGAAGAACTAAAATTTTTGTCAGGTAGGATTTACTTGCAAGACTCCATGCAGTCAAGCCATAAGATATGTAGGGCAATATTAAAGATTGATAGATGTGCAGTAGAGTATTTCGTGGCACAAAATGTCTAAGTTTCGCTATAGTCCCAACTAATCTACTTATTTTCACGACGATGTGTTCAATATGAAATTTCCAGCTTAAACTGCAGTCTATTAAAACCCCAAGGTATTTTACATAATCTTTGCATTCAAGGTGTATAAATTTGCGCAGCACATTATTGTATATCACAATTTTCGGTTTAAATATTAGTCGCTTTTGGTAAGGTCGAAAAATAACATAATTGGATTTATCAATGTTGAGGGTTAACCTGTTTGCTGTTAGCCAGTTACACACCTTACGAAGTTCACAGTTTACAAGAGTTTCAAGAGATTTAATGTCTTTATCGACATAGAGGATATTTGTATCATCAGCAAAGAGGTAAAAATTGAATTTATCCGAGGAGTACTGTATATCATTTGCGTATAACAGAAAAAGGAGCAGTCCCAAGACAGACCCTTGAGGCACGCCACAGGTAATTGTAGCCTTGTTAGAAATATGACATTTGAGTTCTGTTGTTTGCATTCGGTTACTTAAATAGGAAGTCAACCACTCGTTAATTATTCCACGGAAACCATAATGTTCCAATTTGTTTAATAATATACCATGATTAACTGTATCAAATGCTTTCTTCAAATCAATAAAGATACCACACGAAAAGAGGCGTTTGTCCATGTTAGTTTGTATTGTATTAATAATATCCAAAATTGCATGTTGTGTAGAATGTGCTTTACGAAAGCCATATTGTGCCTGATAGAGTAATCCCTTTTCTTCGATAAACGAGATCCTCCTAGTATACATTAACTTTTCAAAAATTCTGTTAAAAATTGGATAAAAGTGACATTGACCTATAATTATTCGCATCAAGCTCATCGCCAGATTTAAAGACTGGCACTATTTTTGATAATTTTAGCTTGGTCGGGTATACTCCTTGGGAAACAGAAGCATTTAAAAGTGTCGCAAGCGGAAGGCTTACAATGTCACTTACATATTTTAATAATAGCGTCGGGCATGAATGAAGACCACATGCTTTCTTGTTAGGAATACTAAGAATTTCAGTTTCCGCTTCTGAAGCTGTTACTGGTCGAAAATAAAACGATGATTGGGGTGACTTCGATTTAGCAAGAAAATAACATAACTATGTTGAGTTGAGGGGAGCCTACTAGCTAAATTATTGCCCACCGATGAAAAATGCTTGTTAAATATGTCTGGTATACGCGATGGGTCCCGGATCACACTGTTATTTTTTGCGGGGTCTTTAACTGCACTTATGCATTTTGAAGGCTTAGTTTTTCGATGCAGTAGATTATTAATTCCTTCCCAAGTTTTC
>JAEMPF020017144.1:0-2500 GCA_022496165.2 Catalaphyllia jardinei | reverse complement strand
GTTTGTGTGTTCCGGTTTATTTACACCTTGTTATTGAAGAGAAATTCAGAGATTAAGAAAATGTCAAGTGATTCTGAATCGATTAGTTTCGCCAATTTTTGGAGTAGTTCTGATGAAGCTATTTTGGAGGACGATGAGAATGATGTTGAAGAAAGCTCTAACACACAAACTGACGTCACGCGTTGTGTCACGTGACGTTTTGACCGCGCGACTCAAATGCCATTTTTGAGGGGAAAAAAGCTCAACTTTGCGCGCTCGTATAATTTAAAATTTTTTATCGTGGGTATCCCAAAGTTTGGAATTGTGTATTTCAAACGTTATATTTTCATATTATGTGTATTCATAGACACGGTTTTTCTTCGCCTTTTTCAGGCGAAACTTCAAACAAAACTTAATAGGTGGTTTTTGATGTTCTTGAGTTGTAACGTTAAGGCAAAGTGGTGCTCAAGAGGCGCGATGAAATGTCCGTCTTGTGCTGTTCTTTAATAAGGTGACTCTCTACAACTTTACGAGTGTACGTGAGCTGAGGACGACTGCTCTAGGAATCTGCGCGAGCTCATTGAGAGGCATCAGGGTTATCGACAATTTATGGCATCAAACAAGCCTGAAACAGCAAAACTCACAGTCAATTGTCTCATATTATCTTGGGTGAGATTTCATAAAATTTGGCAGCCTGGACTCCCTAATGGCATAAGCACAAAACTTAATTGGGCCAAGTAAAAAACAAAACAAAAGTTTCTCGTCCTCGTCCGCTTCAGTTTCACTAGCTCACCTCACTAGCGAGGAGCAGAGGATTTTGTCGGAAGACCAAAAACACAGCTCTGCTGTTGCTAAAGTACACTATCAAAAGCAAGGATCCCGAGAGGTCGCTTTGAAGAGTCACGAGTGCCTACAGAAACTTCAAGGTGCCAAGGGCTCAGAAGTGGACGAGGACGTCCGAGACTCGGAGATTCAACTTCCAACGCCGTGCCCTCTGTTGAAACAGTGTAAAAAAATCATCTCCTTCCCCAAGAAAGATGCCCTGCCTAAAAGAATCTTGCCCTCTCAGAGCAATATTCGCCATGTTTTGAAATTCACAACAGAAGAGGACGATTTTCTAAGGAAAGGGATAACTAAGCACGGGTTTGGACAGTGGACTGCTATCCTGAGGGACCATAATTTCAAATTTCAAGACGGAAGAACGGTGGACTCCCTAAAGAAAAGAGCTGGAATGAAAATGCCGCTGGCGTGAGAAGTTTAAGTTTATTATTATGTCTTTTGCACTATTTGCAAATAGTTACATTAAGGTATATTACAAGGAAAAAACTAGCGACGGAAGAGACTAGACCAACCGAAGTATAAAAACACTCGTTTTTTTTTAGTTTCTGATGAGCTATATCTTTCATGGAACTCTGGAAAATATATCGGCATTAACATATACCAAAGCTCCAGCGACTCAAAGAGTTGCCTAAAACATTTCGAGAAAAACTAAATGACATACATTTCAACTGAGATATCCATTTTACTTTAAATTTACAGAATGTAAATTAAGCACTCTAATATTGTTTCTTTACCGCTCTTTGCTTACCTATGTTTTCACTCGACAAATGATCTCGACAAAGTGATAGTTAAATATTTATACAAATGAAACACTATTTACGCGAGTGTTCTGGTGAAAGGAAAAAGCTGGAGATTTTTTTCTGTCCTCTGGACAACAGACTCTGGGTCAGACGCGGTCTTTTTCTCTTGTTTGTGGCCAGCGGGATGGGTGATGGTGGGCACGGAAAGTCGATCGAAGGAATGTAGGAGGCCGTTTTGGGTTTCTGCGAGATGCACGTTTCGTCATCGTCCTCTTCCTCGTTATGGTCTTCGGCGCCCTTCTCGCTTTCAGGCGGGGTGAACATTAGAGAGACACTAGTGCTGGTGTCCTCGGCATATGCACTGGCCAACTCCACTAATACGGGCAGGGGAGAAAACACGTCTCTTATGAAATCAACGCAGGACTTATTTACTAGTCCGCGCTCCAGACACATCTTCTTTCTTTCCTTTAGAGCTTCTTGCCGTCCGAACGTGCCATGGTTCTCTCCAAACAAACTTGAAAGCCACAACAGAGCACTTTTTCTCAATTGCCGCAATAATGTGGCACTCGGCTTTATCTCTGATAATTTTACTGTTGAGCTCCGAACAAGGCTTGCTAATTTTTTGTGCTCAAGCAAACTGAGTGAAACAGGGATTTGGGCTTCTCGGGACTTTTATACCATTACAGTGCAACAAAGCACCAAGGAAATTAAGCAAATCGGTTTCATTGGGTAATTTAGCTCATTCAGACAGGAATTAATTTCAGCCTAACTAAAATATTCAGTCCAAATACGCCTCGCACGCTAGATACGCCATACCCTTGACACATCGACAGTTACCACAATGGAAGCAATGACCTACGTATTCGTTTGCTGAAGTGCGTTTTGAGACAAATAAAAAAACACGTGCACATCGAGAAAAGCGTAAATTACGGCTATGGCAT
>JAEMPF020021836.1:0-5000 GCA_022496165.2 Catalaphyllia jardinei | reverse complement strand
ACTCCCTCGGGTACAAACAACCATTGAGAACCTTGGTGGGAACAAGTGGTTTTCTCTTTTGGACCAAGGAAAAGCCTACCATCAGGGATTTGTCAATCCTGAATGTCAACACATGACTGCATTTGTAACACCGTGGGGTCTGTACGAGTGGGTGAGAATCCCATTTGGTCTCCGGAATGCCCCAGGAGAATTTCAAAGATTTATGGAGGACTGTCTGGAAGGACTTAGAGATGAAATTTGTGTACCTTACTTAGACGATGTGATAGTCTTCAGCAGTACCTTTGAGGAGCACATCGAAAATGTACGAACGGTGCTGAGGAGGCTACGTGAACACGGGATAAAGCTGAAAGCCAGAAAATGCAAGATGTTCAAGAAGGAGGTCACCTACCTAGGAAGAATTGTCTCTGCTGATGGATATCGGGTGGATCCCTCAAATGTTAAGGCAGTGTTGGCACTTAAAGAGACTAACCCAAAGACCGTTGGTGATGTGAGGAAACTCCTGGGTTTATTAGGCTATTACCGAAAGTACATACAGGACTTCTCCAGAATTGCCCAGCCTCTTTTTGAACTCTTGAAGACACCTGTGGTTAAGATCAACAAGCGTCTTACTCAAACAGAACGGCGAAGTCGGAAAGGAAATGGCACACAAGCACAATCCAGCCATGCTATTGTTTGGACACAGGAACATCAAGGAGTGTTGGAGAAACTTGTTGACTGTTTGGCTAACCCTCCAATTCTCGGTTATCCAGATTATGGTCTTCCATTTGTTCTACACACTGATGCGTCCAATGAAGGACTTGGAGCAGTCCTTTATCAGCGTCAGTATGGTAAAATGCGGGTTATCGGATATGGATCCAGGACCCTGACTACTGCAGAGAAAAATTACCACCTTCATTCAGGAAAGTTAGAGTTCTTAGCCTTGAAGTGGGCCGTCTGTGAGCAATTTAGAGACTATCTGTACTATGCCCCGTCATTCACAGTTTACACGGATAATAATCCCCTGACGTATGTTTTATCAACGGCGAAACTTAATTCAACGGGACATCGCTGGGTGTCCGAACTGGCCGATTTCAATTTTGAGATCAAGTACAGGCCTGGTAAGGTGAATAAAGATGCTGACACTTTGTCCAGACTTCCTTTGGACATCAACCAGTACATCCCTACCTGTACACAGGAAACTGCCCAGGATGTGATCAGTGCAGCTCTGTCCGGTGTAATGGCACTTCAGAATGGTGATGCAGTCTGGATAACAGCAGCCAGTGGTAGAATGGAAGCATTGAACCTTGACTCTGATCTTCTTGATTCCAGAAATTACGATAAAATCGAGCCTCAAGTCATCCTGGCAGCTCAGAAACAAGATCCTAGTATTGGCAGAGTCCTAGCATGTAAATTGAATGGCCAGAAACCGGCAATATGCGAAATTACTAAAGAACTTCCGTATACAAGAAAGTTGCTGCGTGAATGGCCTAAATTGGAAATTGGAAGCGATGGGCTGCTACGAAGAAAGAGTGGACATAATTTACAGTTAGTGTTACCAAAGCAGTTTCACCGCCTGGTCTACAAGGAACTACACCAAGAGATGGGCCACCTGGGGACAGAGAGGGTACTACAGCTAGCCCGAGAACGGTTTTACTGGCCCCATATGCAGAGAGATATCACTCACTTTGTGACTCGGGTGTGTAGTTGTCTGAAGCAAAGGCGACCAAATCTTCCAACACGTGCCCCTCTTCAACCTATTGTGACTAATGCACCGTTTGAGTTGATATCTATTGACTACCTACACCTTGAAAGAAGCTCTGGTGGACACGAATACATACTGGTGATTGTTGACCACTTCACCCGATTTGCACAGGCGTATCCCACTCGAAATAAGTCAGCTCGTACAGCCGCCGACCGGCTCTACAACGATTTCATGCTTCGATTTGGATTTCCAGCTCGTATTCTGCATGATCAAGGAAGAGAATTTGAGAACAAGTTGTTTCGCCGCTTGCAGCAGTCGTGTGGAATGATACGTTCCAGAACCACACCCTACCATCCGCAGTGTAATGGTAAAGCAGAGAGATTCAACCAGACCTTGTTGTCAATGTTAAGAACACTACCTGAAGAAAAGAAACGCAAGTGGTCAGAGTATGTGCCCAAGGTAGTTCATGCCTACAACTGTACCAAGAGTGATTCAACTGGGTATTCGCCGTTTTACTTACTATTTGGAAGGTCACCACGTCTGCCAATAGATCTGATATTTGGACCTTCACTGGAGGAAGCTAGGGTCACTCACACAGAATATGTAGACAAATGGAAGTTTGCCATGAAGGAAGCATATTCACTGGCCCGAAAGAACAGCTCGAAGTCTGCAACAGATGGCAAACAACAATATGATCGCAAGGTGAGGTTTTCAAAGTTGCAACCTGGGGACAGGGTATTGGTCCGAAATTTGTCTGAGCGTGGTGGACCAGGGAAACTCCGATCGTATTGGGAGCAGCAAATCCATGTTGTGGTTGAGCAGAGAGGGGACCTACCGATCTACAAGGTGAACCCAGAAGGACAGCCAGGCAAGTCGAGAGTACTACACAGAAACCTCCTATTGCCATGTGACTTCCTTGCTGCTGAAACTCAGGAGTCCGTGCCCCAGTCAATCCGAGAGAGGGGAATGCATGTTCGTAGAGTGTATAATGAGAGAGATTGCCAACCTAGCCATAATGAGAGTGACAGTGGAGATGAGGAGGAGGAGGACCTACCTGGCCTTTTGCCCAGTGATTTGGACCCATTGCCTCTTCCACCATCGACAACGGGACAGTCAGAATGCACTGAAGATGAGGCAATGCTTGAGAGTTTGGGGAGCGGTGATGGAACTTCATCCAGTACCTCCGACCCAGAACAACAGCCAGAATTGGACCCTGAGCCAAACCAACAGCCAGAATTGGATCCTGAACCAGAACAACAGCCAGAACTGGTTCCTGAACCAGAACAACAACCAGAATGGGAAGAAGATCAAAGTAGACCCCAGCGTGTTCGTTATCCACCAAAAGTGTTTACATATAATACATTGGGACAGCCAACCATCTGTAGTGTCCAGACTGGTTCAGACTTTGTATCTGGATGGTCTTATCCACCTTTCCAGTCACCCTGGATGTTACCTATGCATCAGTATCATCCACCACCCTGCTATGGGCCTTTGGTATATCCCCCCTATATGCAGATGATGTACGCTTGATGCACCCGGATTTATTTACTTTATTGGACTTTTAGTAACGTTGTTGTTAAACGGATTATGATTGTATCAACAGTGGAATTTCCAGTCTTTTGTGCTGCCGTGTCTTCTACACAGGCTAAGAAATAATCTAGTTATCCAAGAACTATGACTATGCTATTTCAGTTGAACGAAGATGAGTTGTGATCTGCATTTTTCTAAGTTTTGTTTGTATACAATTGCGGAAGTTGGGCCTGATCAACCCACATAGTGCAAGGCATGCAAACAATGAGAGTGAGAATACTATAATATAGCATGAGTTTAGAGGAAGTCCTGAACTTCAGTGAACATTGCTGTAGCAAATGTCCTAGTGGACATTTTCAAAAAAAGTGGGGGAGTGTGTGGCGTTATATAATGTGTCACGTTATGTAACAAAAATCACGTGATATGCGAGAGTAGGACCTCGTGCGGGAGATGTCTTTCGTACAGTCGGCCGATATGTTGTACGACTCAAAGTGTTTATGATCGGTCGAATTATTTACCAGCACAATAAAGGACAGTTCACTATTTAAAGCGGGCAACAACTACAAGTGTTTGCTCTTCTTTATGTACTTCATGTAAGCTACACATTTCTTGTAAGCTAACCCTTCAAGCCCGGGTTCTAGTTTGGGACATTCGGTGTCAAAAACTATATAATGAAACTACGTTGAGCGAGGAAATACCTGTCCATGAATCAGGGACTGCACAGAATAAAAATAAATTAAACAAAAAATAATTTAACAAAAGTAACGGAGTGAAAAATAGCAAAAAATCAGTAATTCGAAAGTGACCAGAGTTACTGCCAAAGACAAACGCACAGATAAATAGACAGAACGAATCATTACAATATTGTTGTTGTTGTTACAATATTGTAAAATATTTTTTATCTTCTAACCTCGCAGAGGTAAACGTCTTTTAAATGGCTTCGTTTTCCTGCGGACCTCTCAGAAAACGCGTTGTTTTGTAATTGGTCAATTTTGATCCAAAGTAATAACTGGATTTAGTTTATAAGGCAATTTTCAAACAAATTGTTTATTAGTTTTGACCTTGATTTTTGGAAGATCATGAAGTTATTGTTTCTCTTGTTATTGTGCGTCCTGATTTTAGCTCGATCAACGCGAAGTCCGTCGTTTGATGACTCAGGCTTCACGGCTAGTCGAGCATTCCAATTGCAAGTTTTGTTGAACGTGGTATGTTTATAAAAAAACATTTTGTCACTGAATGTACTTAAACCTGAGAATTGTGTATAGCTCTGGTCATCAAGGAACATTCAATTCGGCGGTTATTACGAACAAAGAAGTGCACATGGTACACGGCAACATAAATACGAATGACGAGACTTCACTTACCACTATAAATATAATGAAACCATTCCAAGCTGTGGATTTCAACTTTCCAAAAAAGCATTTTGGCTAACAGAAAATTTCCGCATAATTTTCCATTTTTTTCTGCATCCTATCAGATGGCCTGCTAAGATGAACTATGATTCACAACCAACACTAAGATCAGGTTTCACATGAATATTTTGCTTTTCTTTTATCATCATAAAAAAATAAACATTTAAAACCCTCCATGAGGTTTACACTCAATAACACTGCTACAGGTAGTGCTAAATACTGTGCTTAGAAATCAATTTAAGTGAAACTGTTGAAACAGCTCTGTCAAAGTTGTTTCCAGTAGTCAAGGAAGGAATTCTAAAAGAATATATGTGTAGGACACAGCAAAGACCAGAGATACACACATGTTAGTTATTAGTTAGCATTTGTTGAGTTTC
>JAEMPF020021835.1:0-10038 GCA_022496165.2 Catalaphyllia jardinei | reverse complement strand
ATAACAAACTAACAACAAAAATAAACTGTCGCGGTTCGTGTGAGGGTTGAACTCACGACCTTGGCGTTGTCAGCACCAGGCTCTGCCGACTGGGCTAACGAACCAACCGCTGTGATTTTAATTGTTAAAGTCAAATTAGCTAATTTAGCTCACTGCAGGACCGGGCTGTAAGGTCTACCATTTACTTTGGTAAACAATGAGGGAGTGGTAGTTGGAAAAACGTCTTTCTTTCACATCACCCGAGTCATCAGACACTCCAAAGTCGTCATCTTCGCCCTCTTCGGAAGCTGTGAGATAGAGAGTGAACCACAAGAACTTTTGTTGTTGTAGTAGTAGAATAAAGAATAAAAGTAATACAGTGATTTTGAGCAGGACGTCTTGAAACAGTACCCTCGTTTTATGAGCAGATAAATGGGGAAAAGAGAACTACAAAAAGGAAAGAAAGGAGTAAAAAGTTGTTTCCATTATTTCAAAAAGTCTGGTCTTGGAGAATCCGGGTATCGATCCCGGTACTTCCCGCATGCGAAGCGGGCGCTCTACCATTTCAGCTAATTCCCCAGCGCATACCCCACTGTGGGAAGTTATAAGTGAAATCACTGTGATTAAGAGGGCGTAAAACGGTATGCCTTCTCAAAAATGTAAAAAAGAAGTGCGATTATCATTGCCGCAAAGGAACGAGAAGGAGAATATGTTTATAACGCCTGACAACATATATACGGAAAAATCTAATTCCTTGTTTTACTTCTTAGAAATTGAAAGTTCCGAATTTCTACGTCCCGAAGTACAGGACTGATATGTCAGTACAGTATTTGTGGACAGGAATTTAAGTTTTTTTGTCAACCGAGAACGTTGATATATTTCTGATGATTTTACCATGCTTTAAACCAATGGAAATAAACTGTTATCATTGTAATTAATCATTATATTCGCTGTTCTAATCGGGTAATGGAGGAAAATCGAGTTTTTCTGTATTAATCTTTTTTTTTTAATTAAAAAGAAACATTTCTTTTAATTCATCTTTACGATACACTACAATACTAACAAAAACTTTTACGATTAATACTACATTACGTTCATCAGTACTGCATCAAATACAATACTAAATACTACATTACTACGTACACATTACCAACAATATTATACTATAAAATTTACGACTTGTGTGCGGTTTAGTTTTTATAGGGGGAATTGTTTTTGTTTCGTTGTCAGTTTTTCTGTTTCACTACTTTTGTGCTTTGATCAGACCAGAAATGACGCTGAAATTGTTTACTAAGCAGTTCACTTGATGGTATTCATGATCAGGCGGCGTCTGTCAATCAAGACCTCCAAATTTTTTTATTAGGCTATTTTTTTCACAGCTTGTATGTGTAACTGTTAAATGTTTTACCTTCTTTTCTCGGGCCTTCAGCTGCTGCATCAGATGATGAAAAAGTGTCAAGATTTTTTTGGCCACATCTTAAGGGTCCATTTTAGTGGGTTTCGTACCCGGCGTAGCACAGCTTGTAATTGTTGGAACAAATAGTTCTAATTTGCGAGGACATACATCATCGTTTTACCACTAATAAGTACTTATCACTCACAAGTAATGTTAAATAACATAATACACTTTGCAATTTTTTTAACTACAAAATCTTATTGTCTACGCTAGTTAACTTAACGTGACAGCTACCAACCCCAAAAACTTACCTACTTGGAACTTTTTTTTGTTGTTAAAGTTGAACTGCTAACTGGAATGGAATAGGACGTTGTCAACATCTTCTTTATCGCGATATCCTTTTAGCCAAACGTATAAAAGGAAGTGATCACATCCTGCAAGAAAATCGTTAGGAGCTCCAGTTGAAGTGTGCTGCAAAGACCTCTTTGAACCTGAAGGAGATGCAAGTTTCATCCCTGTTCAGAGAATTTATGGCAAGTTTTTTCCAGCAATTTACATTGAAGTGAAAGTGAAGTGAAGTGAATATTTTATTTACCCTCGGATTTTAGAGCAGCTCTATATGAGCTAATATCTCCGAGCATTGCACAGTGTCACAAGAAAGGCCAGACCACAAAACCGGGAACTTCATGCCCTCCTCTTTACGATAAGCGTGTGGGTTCTTTTACGTGCCCTGCCAACTGTAACATCGAAGATGCAGGAGACGGGGCCTACGGTTAAAAGTCCTTATCCGAGAAAACCTGAACGTCTAACCATTTGCAGATATCATTAGAAAGGCAGCATGTTCTCCTCAGTTATTTTAAGACCCTGAGTGTTGGTCCGGTCTGGGGCTCGAACCCTCGACCTCCCCCACAGCAGTCCGGCGCTCTACTAACATGAGCTAACCAGGCGTTGTTGCAGACGAAAATGTTCTAGTGGTCTGCCCGCTTCCACGGAAGCTGCAATGCTTAATAATGGTTTATTCCCATTAGCATTGTCTTTTTTAATCGTATCTATAACATTTTTCTGGATCATTGTAATTGGTTATCCATGTGTCTATTTGTCACTTAATCAGTGTGAGATCACATGGGTGTCCAATTAAAGGTATCCAATTTGAACTTTTTGTAATTGGATACCCACATTATTCACACGTCAATTACACACGTGTTAGTGGCTTCCTTCACACTGTTTCCTACAGTTTCAAAACTTGTGAAAACGTTACATATGTTTTCGTCCAAAAGAAGTTTTCAAAAGACATTTGCAATTCTGAAATTTGTTATAGATACGATTGATCAGTAATTGGACCACATGTCATAGAATTCTGGGAGTAATCATGCTCGTAATGCATTTGTTCGATTTTGAAATTACTTGCACAGTTACTCCTGAATAATTATTGCTCTCCACTCGGTGCAGCAAGCTATTAGAAATTGTAGCAATATCAAAACTCCTGATCATTACTGATTCTCTATGCACTTATTTGTCACATAATCATTGCATGATTGTGTGGGTGTTCAAATACAGGTGTCTAATTTGAATACCTGTAATTGGATACCTGCAATTACTCTCTGATCTGTGCTCCACTTGGTCCAGTTACTAATACTCAGGTTGCAAGATTGCATGAACAAGATACATGCATACTGGTAACTTTTTAGCATGTGAGAGTCAAACAGTCTAAAGTCAGCTCTCACTGTCTTTATATGCGCGAAAAGTATTGTTTCCTTGTGTGGTATATACTGACAAACAATACAAGTATTTTGCAACCCAGTAATGGTGAGATGTATAAGAAAAAACCTTGTAAAACAAAAGTTCATATAGCGAACATATTTTGCCAGTCCCATGGCCCTTCGTTATATCAGGTTTGCACTGTATGGCATTTACATCGGCAACGTTTCTTAGAGAATAAAGATCCTTTTAATAAACCATTTAAATGACTGGCATGCTACTAGCAATTTTGTTTAGTTAAAATTTACATCATTGAAGTATGAATTTCCTCTATCAGTAATGACCCCTTCCCGTTTATTACGCACGCCTTATTAGACCAAATTAAGTCTGGGAAATCTGGTGAAAAAATCGTAAGGTTATGTATTTGCTGGTCAGCGGTCGTTTTGGCGCCTTGAAATAAAATCAGCGGGTAGCGGGAACGAATGTAGCGTACAAGCAAAGGGCAAGATCACAGTAATTCCCAATATTTTTATTGTCTCCATGGATAGAAAAAGCTGTGAAAACACAAGAAAGGAGACAAGACGAATGAAAAGAGAAGGGAAAAAACCGAAACGACTACAAAGAAACCTTAACAAAGAGAAGACACTTGCGTCTGGAATACAGATCGAGAAGGCCTCGAGGAACAACGAAATATTTGCGACTTTATTAAAAACTGGATCATTGGATAATGCAAATGGAGAGTTTTCATTGGCTTAGCCATCATGGTATATGAGCCATTATACAATGATTTACAAAAATGGCGAGCGTATGCGTGATTTTTGGGTCTTCTTGTTTTTATTGTAGTCTAGTTTTCCATATTTTTGGGGCGTTTTTAATAAAACAATTATTCCTCTCGCGCTTGTTGGATATGAGATGATTATAGCCAACTCGGCGCTACGCGCCTCGTTTCCTATCTATCATCTCATATCCAACGCGCGCTCATAGAACAATTGTTAAATATAGCGACAATTTTTTTCTCTTTCTTTTTTTTTAAGACTTGCACCAGATCAAGCTAACCTATTCAGAAGTAAACATCGCCCCTTCCTTATCATCAACCTTGAAGTGGAGAGGGAGGGGAGGGGGGCGTTGAGGGGCTACTTGGGTGCTCAGGGCTGTCACAGAATGAGTTAATGCATTTACCTTGTGGGCCCGTTTAACTGTTCCTCTCTTGGTTACATAATACAGGACAAATTTCACCATGGTCTCCAAAACAAGATGCATCTGAGTCAATCTATCTGTTTCAAGTTTTTCTTTTAATTTCAAATCAGGCAGTTGGGTTGAAAGTATGATTGCTGATCTTACCTCTATATTACTGCATTCATGTTAACATGCCCTATACAAGTTTTAAAACTATTATTATTATTATTATTATTATTATTGACATGGAAGTATCTCTATTTGTCTGTTTAAATAAATTAGTACATCACAACATTTAGAGAGACAGTCATCAATTATCAATTTCTTGCTCCAAACAGGGAAGGAGGGGGAGGGGGGGGGGGGTAACAGAGGAGTTGCAGTATATTAATTTTATATGTGGTCACAATGTAGGTTATTACAAAAGTAACATGTGAATCCATCTTAGAAATTGACCGTGCCCTTTTGTAGTCCCCAAAAGATGAATCTGGAACTGAGGTGAAGGTACATTTGGTTCTGGTTTGTTTGGCAGCTGCAGCAAGATGTTTTACAGGGGCAATCCTGTTGCAGTAAAAAATTTTCATTGTGCTACAGTAGAGGAGATTAAACGGGAGGCTAGAGTCGTGTCAAAGTTTAAACATGTAAATTTTCCTCTTCTTATTGGCGTGTGTACTCTGTCAAAGCCTTACCATCTGGTATCATCCTTTTACCAGTTTTGGATAAGCCATACACGATGTCTTCAAACTGAAGAGCAGCAGTTTGAACCTTTCACTGGCTATTTGGCTGACCTTGATCAATCAGTTGGCTCACGCAATATCTTATCTGCATAAAAAAGGATATATTCATAGGGACATCAAAGCAGATAATGTCCTGATCTCACATTTGAACAATGAGTACCGTACCATATTAATTGATTTTGGCAAATGTGTGGCTTTAACAGCAGTTGGTTCCCTTGTGAAACATTTCACACCTGAAGAACAAAAACTTTACGAAAGAAAGCATGGTCACATTGCTCCTGAAATTGTATGCGGTGCCAGTGCACCTTAACATGCCGGTGATGTGTTTTCTTTTGGAAGAGAGTAATCTGTTCAATGCCAATTCCTTTGTGCTTTGGGCAAAAAGTGCATTCTAAGGGATCCTGAGTTAAGACCACAATTAAGTAATATTATTGTTGAACTAGAGGTGCAATTAAAATTGCATAGCAAGTGATTGATATATGTGGACTAACATACAATCCTGTTGAAGCATTTCACTGTTTCTTAGTTTCTGAATTTTTTGGAGGTCAAGATCCGTTCTTTATCCTACCCAGAATTTATTGCATCGAATCATCAATTGCACAGGTATTAAGCGGTGTCTGAATGCCCACTAGAGCACTGAAAGCTTTCTCCATGGCACATCGTAGGTTGGCAGCAGACGAAATGGCACATCTTGTCAGTCAGTGCTTTTGTGGTGCTACAATTGTGTAGGTAAAATTGTTACCCTGTTCTCGTTATCAATAAAAAAGTGCAATTTGAAATTTTGGATGAAGTCAACAGATTAACAAATATTTCTGTAAATACAGTATGTCAGCTTTATAGGGACAGTTTCGTAAATAAAATTGTTTATATTCATTAAATGAAATTTATAGTGATCCATGAAAATAAAAAAATTACAATATAAATACCAAAAAGAATAAGCAAAAGACTGAAAACCGCTGGTTAGAATAACTACAGAAAATAACAAAAAGTGCTAACCCCCTTGTAGCAATGCTGGTTACAAACAGTTTTTTTTACGTTGCCTTAATAGAGCACTGGAAACAGAGACAATAGTTTTCTATTTATTGATTATTCTTCTTGTTTGAATTATTACGCTTAAATTCATATTATTATGACAGTAAATGTGTAGTTATTACTTTGAGTATCCAGGTATTGGTAATTGCATAACACTTGGCTCACTCAGTTTTGATGTTGTATTTACTTTATACATTTCCTCTGTAGCATCAAAGGAATATAGTTAATCTATAAGATAAATTGAGACTAAATTGAGATTTTGGTGCTATCCTATAAGAGCATGGACAAAGACACTGTCTAGCTGCACCAGGACATGCCTGATAAATTCAGATCATATATCACTTTCCTCAAGAAAATGTTTTTTCAAGTGATCCTGTTGAAACTGTTTTTTAATTGTTTCTGAACCTGAATGGTGAAAATTTGTAATGGTCACCAAATTCCCTCAAGAGTAATGAATGCTTTCTCAATAACACATTGTACAGCTGATAAAATGGCACATCTTGTAAGTCAGTGCTTTTAAGTGTCAGAAGTCTTTCTTTTGCCCTATTCATTAAAAAATTATTGTATAAAGTTTTGGATATGTAAAGCTTCAACGTGATTCGAACCCGTGACCTCCGCGATGCCCGTGCGATGCTCTACCAACTGAGCTATGAAGCCACACATTGAGAGCGAGGTCAATTTATTGAGTTGATATTTTCCCGTGCAGTGAAGTGATGTGAAGTATATACGAAGTAATTCATATTTGTACTGCGGTTGTAAATGAAAGTGAAGAGTGATCATCGCAGTAAATTTTCCAATTTCATTAATTGGAAAGACGAAGCCCTGAAAAAAATCAGGGCTTCAACGGGATTCAAACCCGTGACCTCCGCGATACCGGTGCGATGCTGTATGTTACCAACCGAGCTATGAAGCCACACATTGGGAGCGAGGTCAATTTATTTATTTATATTGATTTATTTCAGGGCTTCTTCTTTCCAATTGCTTAAATTGGGAAATTTACTGCGATGATCACTCTTCACTTTCATTTACAACCGCAGTACAAATATGAATTATTTCATATATACTTCACATAAATGACAATTGATAACCAATGACAATTGCATGATGGATTTTAAATCTGGGCAGAAGACCCTTTTCTTTGGAAATCATTCCTTAAACCAAGCTAATCTGGCCAAATTCGTAGGTGTCTATTTTGACAAACATTTAACCTGGAAGCATCACATCTGCAGCTTTATATGTAAACAAACTTCCAAGTCAGTGGGTTTCATATACAGGTCCCGACTTTATTTATCTTTAAAAACTAAACTTCTACTCTACGTTGATTTATCCCAGCATCACTTACTGTAATTCCACCTGGTCGTCCACGTATATGTCTAACCTAAAATTATAGAATATTTTACTTGCAAAAGCGCATTCGCGAACCATTGTTTATTCAGATTATCGAGCACACTCCCCTCCCCTGTTTGCTAAATTGAGTAGCTTAGACATTTTTTAAGTAAATAATATCAAATAACCAAATTTATGACCTGTCATCAAGATCAGTTATTACCTTCAATGCCCCTGAATTTGTTTCTAACAAGTAGCCAAGTGCATAATTATATGACACCACTGAGCAGCCAACCACTATCGATCTCATTCATGTAGACAGATCTTAAGTAATTTACAATTCTTTACCAAGGTCCTAGAATCTGGAACTCTCTCCCAATATCAATTACTTCTTCATCTAGTTTTTCAACCTTAAAGACAAAAATGTTGCAGTTTTTCTCTATAAAACCATGAATTGAACAAGCCGCACTTGCGCACTTTCTACTTATTAATGACATCCGAGGTGACCTCTATATTATATGACGTCACCTGCACACAGTCTATATAAACAGATTACCTAATCAACAAGTAACAAAACTGAAATCAAAATTCTCGCTAACCCTGGGTTAGCTTAATCGGGTTTTGAACAACCCGGCCCTGATCAATTAATTAGGCGGGATGAAAATTGACCCTACTGCAATTAAGAGAATTAAGATGGGTATTTATAAGTCATATGTGTTTAGATTCTGGTGCAAATTAAATGTTTTGTGACATGTTTGGCGCCAGATTTGCACTCAGAAGAAACAAGGCCTTTTTGAAAAGATAAAAAATAGTAAGTAAAGTTGTAAATGAGAACTAAAGATTTGCCATGGTCGCAAAACTGACTAAATTATATAAGTTGGAAGCAGCAGTTTCAATAAACATTCTAGTTTGCTCCAAAGCAACTGTAAGCAAAATTATGAATAGTTTATCGTTCGACATCAATGCAAATTGATAGCAAATGAACAGCTTCGCTCGATTGGCAAATGAGAGTGTATTAAATGCAAAGATACTTATTTGTATTGTAAGGCAATATGGTAGTAAAATGTTGTAAACAAATTGTTTTGCAACATGTTTACTTATATTTGCATTAATAGTAAATATGCCGATTTTGCACAGAGAGCTAATGCTTGACAAATGTGGGTGAATATTCCAGGTTTACCTTGGAAGCAAATGCGAGAATAACTTTTTGCAAATATCATATTTACGTCACATTTGCACGTAAATTTGACAGGATCAAATTCTTAAGTTTACCGTCACTTTACAGCTTGTGCAAATTTAGTTCAAATTTAGACCTCTAAATTTGCACCACATTTGCACACCCAGACAAACCCAAGTAAATCCATTTTTTCGTCCAGTGTAGAGGACAGATGCACGATTGATGTCACCATTGCAAAGATTTTCCCCCTGCTGTTTTAAAATGGTGGAAAGTTTTGAGAATTGAAATAATATTTTACGTGACTAGGCAAAAGATAAGGTACAATAAAGTCTTGACGAGGTATTGAACAGGTTCGAGAAGCAGGAAGAAGAAAGATAAAGCCGTTTCTTTTAGAAAATGATCCAGAAAAAATTCTCGAGCAGTCTCAGTCGGCAGTCTAGCGAGACTAAAAAACGCGCAAAATTGGCCTGGGTAAGCCGAGAAACATTGCTTTATCTCGAATTTAGCAAAGCCAATAAACAAAATGTTTCTGGGATTAATTTATTTAAAATTTTCAACTTTTCCCAGTGTCAAAATAACTGTTGGCACACTGATTGATGTCAGGAATGAAACATCAAAACATCAGAAAAATCAGAAAAAATAAACACATAAACTTGCTTTTCGATTTGAGAGCACAACAGCGTGCTAAGTATAGCTAACCACAGCTCACGCCCAACACTATCGCAGCTCAAATGTTTCTCCGACACTATATCAAACTGATTTGAGAATCACCAAGCACCGAAGATAAAAATCTCCATCGTCATTTGCGCTCCTTTCATTCAAAACTCAAATCAAACGATCTCTAGGTTACACGTAACCACAAGTTTTCCGAAGTTATTTTTTCAACTCCTGAAATTTTCAATGCAACGTCCAAGCTTTTTAGCTCAAAGGCTGCTCTGATGTCAAAAACGGACTTGATTTTTCCAGCATTTTCTTCAAGATTTAAAGATTTCGTAGCTCAACTACTGTTTTCGCTGTAAGTATTCATTCCACGAGGAGCGCGCTCGAGTCAGGTTTCACAGTGGCGTGATTTTTCTCGACCAAATACAATTTTTTGCTACGCATAGTGACCAATAAAATTGCTTTATTTTGTATAGATAACAGATTACGTCTAATGGCTTTTTTCCCCTCTTCGCCAAAGTCGGCAAAGGCAGGGCGAAGGCCGGTTTTCGCGTTATGTTGAAGTATTTTTAAATAAACAAAAGCTTTATGTGCAGTAATTTGTTTCATTATTATATAAAACAAATAGATTCCATGTTGCCGTGCGTCTGTTCAGTAACAGATAACAGAGGACGTCAAAATGTGGTAAGAACATGAGCGACACACTCGGCTGTCGCCTTGTGTGCCTTGTGTGCGGCGTTCTTACCAAATTTTGACGTCATCTGTGATCTATTACTGAACAGACGCACGGCAACATGGAATCTATTTGTTAAATATATTCCAGATCATTAAATCTGATCTCTTATCACACATTACTAAAT
>JAEMPF020021834.1:0-10039 GCA_022496165.2 Catalaphyllia jardinei | reverse complement strand
ACTTTTCAGAACAATTATTTTTCATCCATGCATAACGTCCATATTTTTAACGATGCATTCTTTATGTTTTGATTACCTTTCTCACAAACTTCTGCAAACTTCCCATCTATTAGAGGTTTTAAAAGATCTAGATGATTTTGGATAAATGTAAATTGGTCTCGCTGAATGTCAGAGGCATAAATAACTTTCGAAAAAGGAGGACAATCTATACTTGGTGTAGAAAGCAAAAGGCAGACTTCATATTTTTTGCAGGACACTCATTCAAAACATGAGACTGAAACAAAATGGAAAAATGAATGGGGAGGGGAGATTATAATGTCGCATGGAAGCGCTAATTCACGCGGTGTTGCCATTCTTTTTAAGAAAGGAGTTGATTTTAGACCCAGTAGGACGCTATGTGATCCTAAAGGCGGAGATAAAAGATAAAATGTATTTACTGATTAATATTTATGCACCAAATAAGGATGCCAATATCGTAGAGTATTTTAAAGATTTAGGAACTACCCTACAAAAAGAAAATTTGGATGAAGAAGATGTAATTCTTGGAGTAGACTTTAATTGTCCTCTTAATACAGTGCTCGATAAGAAAGGAGGTATACTTTTACCGAGAAAATCAGTCGTAGCAACCATCGATTGTTTATGTGCTGACCTCGACCTTGTTGATATTTGGAGAGTAAAAAATCCTTCCACGAAAAGCTATACTTGGAGTCAAAACTCGCCGATGATTCTTTGCCGCCTAGATTACTGGCTTATTTTGAATAATTTACATGATTTGGTGACTACAATAGATATCATTCCAGCAATCAAAACTGATCATGCGGCCATTTCTATAGAGTTTAGCATCAGTGAAAAACATATTAAAGGTCCGGGCCATTGGAAAATAAATTGTTCGCTTTTGGATGATGAAGATTATGTTAGCGAGGTAACAGCTAAAATACCTATTTGGCTGAGAGAAGGTGAAAATGAATTGACAGACACCAGAAGTATCTGGGATTGGACTAAATATAAAATCAGAGCTCATGCAATCCAGCATTCGAATCGAAAAGCGATGGAAGGAAAAGAAAAAGAAATGAATCTTCAAAAGGTATTTGCCAACGCTAAGCAATTATTAGATTCCTACCCTAATACCAACAGTGCCAACGCTCTTAATTCGCTAAAAGAAAACTTAGAAATTTTTTATGAAGAAAAACTTCAAGGTATCATCATTCGTTCGCGAGCGCGCTGGTGGGAACATGGCGAGAAGAGTACAAAATATTTTCTTAATTTAGAAAAAAGAAACCATGTTAAAAAACATGTGCGGAAACTGAAAACTAGTGGCTCGATTATCACGGATCCTGTTAATATTCTTTCGGAACAAAAACGTTTTTATCAAGAATTATATACAAGCCAGATTAAGAAAGCAAACAATACGCGAGCGACGGAACATTTCTTCAATAATTTAAATATCCCTAGTGTTATGTATGGTAGCCTCGGTACTAGGGTGTACGCTAGCCTCGTTACCATGTGTATATAAGGAAGAGTGACTTTAAAAAAAAACGGTTATTTTGTTCTTGTGGCACGTCGCTGTTGCTTTTTGAAACATGGTGTCAGGAGTGTTCCTACGGACCCAATAAGAATGCCCACCACGGAAGGATCAGCGGAAGAAGGACAGCCGAGCGGCAACAGAGAACATAGGATAACTCAGCTAAAATCGCCAGCGCCTCTTGATTAGCGACGAGGATAAAAAATGTTCTACCAGATATTATCCATCATAACCAGAGTGGCTTTGTTAAGGATCGCTATATAGGAGAAACTGTACGATCGATCTTTGATATAATGGATTTTACTCTTAAGGATAACATCCCAGGTCTAATGATTTTTATAGACTTTCATAAAGCATTCGACAGTGTAGAGTGGAATTATCTTGTTAGCTGCCTGGAGGCATTTTGTTTTGGTCCTGACTTTATTAGATGGGTTAAGACACTGTATAAGAATATACAAAGTAATGGTCTTACAACAGACTATTTTGCTTTGGAACGAGGAGTGAGACAGGGCGATCCCTTGTCTCCCTATTTATTCGTGGTTGTAGTCGAGACTCTTGCTATAGCAATCCGACAAAACACAGCAATAAAAGGTATCTCGATTGGTAAAAAGGAAACAAAGCTTCTTGGATATGATGATGATGCGACCGCAATTATATCAGACAGAGATTCTGCGCATGCCCTTTTCAATCTTCTAGATGTGTTCAGGAAACTGTCAGGTCTTAAGATAAATACATCCAAAACTGAAGGAATGTGGGTTGGTTCCTTAAGAAATAACATGTCAAAACCCTTTGGTATTAAATGGAGTGGCGAACAAATCAAAGCCCTTGGGTTCTATTAATCCTATGATATTAAATTGCTGCACGAAAAAAATTATCGAAAGGCTGGATAGCGTCAAAAAACTTGTAAATCTCTCGTCTTCAAGAGGTCTTACAGTTTATGGAAAGGTGACAGTTATAAAGTCTTTAATTATCCCTAAGTTTGTTTATATTTTGTCACTTCTGCCTGCTCCAAAGGAAATCGTCCAAGAGTTGAACCGAATATTATTTAAGTTTTTGTGGAAAGGAACGGATAAAGTAACAAGACTGTCCACGATAAATGAATACGAGAACGGCGGACTAAAAATGATCGATCTTGAAAGTATGATAAAATCATTACGGCTAGCCTGGCTGAAAAGAATCTTTGGAGAGAATGACGGAGCTTGGAAAAGCTACCTTAGAGTTTTACTGAAGCACCACGGAGGTTTAATTTCATTTTATTGCAACTACGATGTTAAAGACCATCATGTTCCTTCCCTTTTTTATTCTGAGTTACTTCAGTGGTGATCAAAATTCCGAGACGGTTATGACACAAAAAAGAGTGGCAACATATAGTGTGGAACAACAAAGAGATAAGAATAGACAATCAACCCATTTTCTATGGAACTTTTTTTGAAAATGGCATAATTTACGTAAACGATCTTTTATTTGACACAGATACCGCAGATTCCTTTAAGAATATTTCAAGCAAAAAAAAAACTAACTTTTTAACTTGGGCAGGGCTTCGTCACTCCGTACCATTATACTTAAAAACCAAGGAAAGCACCCCCTCCGAAATGTCCTTATTGGTAACGATAGATAACAAAGACTTTGATGTGTTAAAAAAGAAATCTAAGGACTACTACACATTAATAAAAAGATTAAAAGCTAAGCTTCCGAACAATTCTCAGTATCTGAGACAAGCTCTTAATTTGTCAGAAGATCACTTGAAAACGATATTCTGGCTACCGCATAAGGTGTCCTTTGAACCATACATAAAAGCATTTCAATACAAAGTCCTTAATAATACTATTTACTAATACAAAGTTGTTTAAGATCGGTTACATCTCAGACGATCAATGTTCGTTTTGTAGATCAGAACCAGAAACCCCTCACCATCTCTATTTTCATTGTAGCCTTGTGCAATCCTTTTGGAAAGATTTCGAATACTTTTTCTACCAACTGACAAGGGAATTCGTCCATCTTACTCTGCAAGATGTCATGATTGGTATTATCTATGCAAATTACCCTTTACTGAACTCCTTGATACTAGTCGCTAAAGTATATATATGGGATTCCAGAAGAAGTCTGACTACTCCTATTATAGACGCCTTTAAACTTAAGGCAAAAATTAAGTATGAAACCGAAAAATTTATATGTGTTAACAATAATAACATGGAAAAATTTAATAAGAAATGGATTTGTGCTTGCGCTCTGTACCTAAATTTATTTCCAGTCTGCTTATACTATCCTTTTTTGAACTGCATTGACTGTAATGTAACGTTTGGGTAATATGTAGCTATGTAGGCATTGGACAAATATTGTAATGTAGTGTAACCTAGCGTAGTACTGTAAGTAGAGTAAGTAGCTTGCTTTAGAATTGTAATTAATGTATGTATATGTATTGTAAATATTGTAAGAGTGTGGCAATAAAAGTGTAAAAAAAAAAAAAAAATCACAAGTTCCATAAACGAACTGCAGTTCAGGGTCGCTCACGCCGTTGTGTTCTAAAAAGTCATTTTCGGCTGCTAAAACTGCGCCTTTTAGAGACCGCTGATTATTTATTCGCCTAAGGAGAGGGTGGAGGTGGGAAGAGGGGCATATTCGACTAGAAAAAGTAAAATTTAGTTAAAAGCCCCATTTAAATTTCATTTTATTGAAGAATCCCTTTTATAGCTATCGATAAATTTCGTGATTCCCCTTCAATGTCTTCGGACACATATTTCTCTTTTGATGATATTTAGTGCTGGTAAATGTCATCTCAGAAAACAAATATTTTTTTAGCTATGATGCTAAGTTACAGATTAATAAAGCCACCGTGGTGCATTTTCTAGATTAAATATCACAATTCAAGACAAACAGATTGACAGCTTTTGTATTGTTGCCACTTCTTCACTCTTGGCGCCAGTACCTTTCTGTGAAAAACCAAGTATTCCAGTTTGTAGAGAGGGTCTCGCTCGGAACACACATGGTACCCACCTTGCCGTAACTCTTTCCATTAGATGATCCTTGTTTAAGACAACATATGAGAATTAGAGTTTTAAGACAAACGGATCCAGCGGCATAAGTGTTGCCACGGCGACGGCACGACAGATGCCAGATGGAAGTAAAACCCTCTCATCAAAAGCGAAATTGCTTATATTCAGGCTAGTTTACCCCCGGTTAGCTTTACTTGGTGGTTAAGGCAGCTCTCACATTAACATTAAAAAAAAAGTCATGTTCTGTGATAAAATTTACTTCATACATACTGAGATTAACACATGGAAAAAAAACCGCGCTTAAAAATCCGTACGAAGTACATAAATAAACCAATGAAAAAAGCCAACGAGTTTGAAAACACACCGTTCGTCCAATGAGAGACACGAGAGATAGTATTTCAGAGTAGAGGGCAACAAGCGCGGCTCTCTGTAAAAAGACCAATGTGGGAAGAAGTCCCAAGGTTTGCTCCGGGGTTTGCTCCCTTGAAAAAATAATAGAGGACTTCATAGGAAGGCAAGAGAACATAAACACGATAGCAAAGACCGACAGAGACGTAACTCTGCCAAAAAAAAAAACATTGGAAGGACTCCTGCTTAACTCAATAAATTGCTAAGCAAGATCGTATTCACTGTCAGAACCAAAGGTGGACATGACTATGAGGCTACATCACTAGGAGGGATGATTGCCAGCTTTGAACGATATCGATCACAGAAAATAAAATACAAGTCAGGTACAACAAAGACCTTCCTGAAAAGTCAAGTCCAGAGGCGCTTCTTAACTCTCTTTGGCTAAACAATAGCCTCCATTTCGGACTTCAAGGGATTTAGAAAATTGACAAAATGTGTTGGGGTTATGAAACTCTGATTAAAACAGCGGATGATCTAGAGTTTAAAGAGTACAGCGAACGGCAAACGAAAAAATGAACTAGCGTGAATGTCTCTGAGGTGAGGCACTCTGGAAAGAAATTGATTCCCACGCACAGTTGTGAGAAAGACCAAGTTGTATTAGAAAAACCTATTACATAGAAAAGACCTGAGAGCATGAAGGAGCAGAAAGCAACGTTTCATTGGGTGTATGTAAAACGCGGAACCCACCCGGAACCTAGCGGAACCTGCCGGAACCACCCGGAACCCCCCGGAACCTAACCGGAACCACCCGGAACCTAGCCGAAACAACCCGGAACCACCCGGAACCCCACGGAACCTACCCGGAACACCCTGGAACCTTGACAGAAAACCAAAACAATAAAAAAAACAAATAAAAGTAATAAAGAAACAAAATAAAAATCATAAAAAGAAAAGAAATAAAATAATAAAAATAATAAAAGAACAGGACGGCACGTGACTAACGGAGTGTTTGCCATATCAAAGGTCAAAGTACAAAGTAGTTATGACCATGAGTGAGGCGAAAGAGACTATACTATCATCACAGAAGATGAACCTGAAGATGACGATACTGAAGAACTATATCAGTCAGCTTTCATCAAAACCGAGGAAACGTGTCCTATTCCCAGGTAGCAACATTTCCTTCTACAAACAGAAATTTGACTGTTTCCTGAGTTCCGTAAGATTGATCGCTTTCCTAAAAGTCTGCTCACAAATTTACGCGGTTTCATTTAATTTCAACAGTGCTGTAAAGACTGAACGGAACGATTATGACAAGCTAATCGAAATCCTTTCCTTGGTGTAGCGAAACAACTAGAACTAAATCCAGTCACTCAGGAATTTTTTTTTCCAAGGTAGTTCGTTTTCCTCAAATAAATTTACATTTTTATGAGACGAGGCCTGTTGAACTGGGTCAGGGTTTGTATGTGCATATTATAAACTAATACGATGTATGGAAGATTGGACGTAAACGTAAAAGTTGAGTGAGGTTCAACTTTTACGTTTATTACCCGCGACTTTTCACACATCGTCTCTATTTTATTTACGCACGTAAAGCCAGTTAAAGTTAACGTTCGTACGCACCTAAAAATTACGCGACAGTGGAAATACATCGTCTCTATTTCCCGCCCCCCTCCGGGGGGGGGGGGGGGAAGGGGTGCCTCGGCTAAAGGGGCTACCCGGCTAACCTGAAGAGATTAATGTAATGGGTGAGTCCCAGACAGAGAACAGTCCCGTACCTGTGTAAGAAGCTGAAATAAGATATAAAAAAGTTTCTTTGGTCGGCCATTTTGTTGGTTGTGCTTAGCGGCCGCTCAAAAGATAACTCACGCAGCCTACTAACTGTCCCTGTTAGGTGAGTTGCATGTAAAGGCGGGCTATGTGCTATCCCTTCTAGCCAGGTAGCCCGGTTAGCCAGGGCACTCTCCCTCCATGTAAACAGGCCCTTATTTAGGCACGTAAAGCCAGTTTAAGTTTACGTCCGTATGCACGTGAAAATTACGCGACGGTGGTAATCCTCCTTAAAAGTTGAGCGAGGCTCAACTTTTACGTTTAAGCGCGGCTTTTCACACATCGTCTCTTTTTGATTTACGCACGTAAAGCCAGTTAAAGTTTACGTCCGTACGCAAGTAAAAATTACGCGACAGTGGAAATCCACTTAAAGCCTATTGCGCGTTCAGTATTCCTGTAAAGCTCTTCGCTAGTAGTAAGAATTTAAAAAACTAAATCAACAACAATATTGTATTCATTGTCCTTTAGTTTTAAGAATTAATTGTTAAGTAGCGATACAAAAGTAATTGCGATTCGCGATTTGCGACTCCGCCCACTACGGAATAAGCTTTTAGTTTTTCCCCACAAATCGTCGATCACCTCTCATTTTTTGTTCTTTTCTTGTAATCCTTAAAAAATCATACAAAAAAAGAAGTGTCTCTTACTATTCAGTACAAATACAAATACAAATATTTTGATTCTAATGTACAGAGAGCTGACAACAGACGGCAAAAGTTTAATTTTTGCTGTTTGCAGTAAACGTCATGCTTAACCTCTCTTTTATCTGATAAAACACCGCACACTAATGACAGGCGTTGTATCAGCTGATAAAACACCCCATAATCACAAGAAATATGTTGATCAATACAAAGTCACTGCACGTTATTTATTGTATTGACCATTTGATGGGTCAATGGTTTTATGAATTATTAATTAGTATCTGAACTATTATTATTCACTGTTGCGAAGCATTAAAAACTCTCTCGTTCGCTGCGCTAAAGGCCACCCCACACTAGGCGCGAATTTTTGTCGTTGCACTGCAGATTTTTTGTCCAGGTCAAATCGGCTGAAAATTTGTCGGGACATCAGTTTGCCGCACACTAGCAGATATTTTGTCGAGACTAGCCGAGTTTAGGCTTGGAGCCAAGTCGATCTTCGCCAGGTTGGGAAAGACGCTTGTTCACGTGACTTTCATGACAATTCCTCATTGGTTGAGGTACGCGCGAGCCCCGAAAAATTGTCTTGGTCCACCGCACAGTAGCCGACAAGGCCCGACAAGAAGTTTTGAGATCTAGCACTGTCAGATATCGCCCGACAAGCCCCAATTTTGTTGCAGACTTGTCTGAATTCGCCGCAGATTAGCCGACAAGTAAAGATTTTTTGTCGGCCAATAGCCTTAATGCAATTCTTTAATGATAATAATAATAATCATAATCACAATCACAATCACAATCATAATCATAATACCTTTGTGCGCACTTGTCGCGAAAATGCCATCGACCGTTTACGCAACGTGCAGCTGCTTTGCCAAAAGAGAACTGAACACTGGTTATAATATTTGAGAGACAAAGTCAAAGGGAATACACTTCTATTGTTACCAAGCCAAAGGCGAATAAAAATTTCAGTATAATTTTCAGAGGTGAATATTAAGGACTACAAAAAACGGGTAAAAACTTGAAAAGTATGCAGCTGCAGTTTTAATAATAAGCTTACATGTGCCTGGATTATTCATCAATTTACTCTTGCAGGCGCGTAGCGTGGTCATTTTGTTTTAAGTACGCGCAAGTACATATAATCTAAAAACGTAAGTAAACTGAGCAAAAAATACTGCGTTCTTTATTTCTTGTTCGAAATAGTTGTGTGAACACAAGCAAAGAACAAAGCGCCTTGCCCTTATCTTGAGCAAACTTGGCCCAAATAAGATCTACTATTTTCATATTGTATGACGCTGAAAAAACCTCTGATGGATCTTTTTTCAATTATGTATCCCATAAAGCAAACCGGAAAGATCGATGTGTTCGAATCTACTTTATAGTCAGAGCTATCGTGGCTAGAATTGTCAACAACGTTCTTGAAACGTCGCTCCTTTGCAGCCTCGCCTTTTTGAATTGTTACACGCTGGCCAAACAACACTGCATTGTTTAGTGCAAAAAGTAGAATGCAAAACTAAGCTAGAACATGTGAATGTTGTGCCGCGTAGCACTATGAACACAAATGATGTAACAGAGAATTAACTCTGAAGTGTAAATTTTAGTGCTATTCACACTGCATACATTAAAGTGACGCATATAAGATCAACACGTGTGAATAAATTATCACTTTGGCTCAACTGCAGCGCGGTTCGGTTGTGCTCCAGTTCGTGTCGCTCGAATAGTTGGAATCTCCTTGCCTCGTGTTATTACTTTACTGGGATGGCGAATGTACAATACCCCGGCCCGGTTCGTGGTCGTCTGAGACCTATACAAGTGGATGAATTGCAAGCGGGCGCGGAACAAGCGGCCCAAGATGGTCAAGTGCCTCGTGGAGACGTAGAAGTTTTGCCGGCGCCAGTTCAACCTCCTCAACCGGCTGAAAACCAGGGCGCTCAACTTGTTGTGGGCCAGGCTATCTTACCTGCTCAAGCCCAACAGTTTCCACTGGCGCAAGTTCCAGCCCAACAAATTCCGCCGGCGCAAGTTCCAGCCCAACAGATTCCGCCGGCGCAAGTTCCAGCCCAACAAATTCCGCCGGCGCAAGTTCCAGTGGCTCCGCAAGAAGCTGTGCACGTGGAACCAACTCAAGGAGAGCTTGAGGTAAATGCGTTTCGTTTACATGTATTTAATTTCGTGTTGTAGGGGGTTTTTATTATCTTTCGGGTTTTTTCCCCGCTCAGTTTGTCCGCGTTTGCCGGTTAGTTGGTTGTGAACAGCTCTAGTGTAGTAGGTTTGGACCTTGGCGGGTTTCTTTCTTTTTTTTTTCCTTTGTTTTTGTTTTCTCTGGTTTTTTAGTATTGTATTCAACACACCGGGATATTGGAGTTATTTGTAATGGAGTGAATGCTTCATTACCGGCCTTCGCGGATTGGGTTTTTTTTCTCAATTGTTGTCGAGAATTTATATGCAACACTCAGATGGGGCGGGAACTTACCGTTCACTTATGTGCGTGTCTTTATTGTATAGAGGTGAAATGTTGTAACTCAGGATAACGCGAATGAGCTATGGGGTGAGAGTTCACCAAAAGAAAAAAGGGAAAAACAAAAGAAAGAGCAATGGGGCGAGAGTTCTCCATGAGCAATAGAAAGTGATGGGGCGTGAGTGCGCCATAGAAATAGACAAGAGAAAGTGATGGGGCGAGAGTTCGCTATGAGAAATAGAACAAAGTGATGGGGCGA
>JAEMPF020021832.1:0-10039 GCA_022496165.2 Catalaphyllia jardinei | reverse complement strand
CTACAACCGCAGTTCAAATATGAATTATTTCATATATGCTTCACATCTTCTCTACTCTGTTGCTCTGTTTTTGTGCTAGTAATAAAACAGAGCTGGGAGCATTAGTGCCACCAGGATACCCACCACAGTACCAACAATTTGGCCCACTTCAAGTTTGCCTGCTGAAAGAACATACATAATGTAATTTAAACAATTCTTTAAGTTGATTATATTTTAGAAACTTGCAGTGTATAAAAGAAGTACAACAAAATTAACGTCTGTGACTTCAGGGTTACTTATTAAAAATGAATTTTCTTTTCTGGAGGTTAGCCTGATACCTCTTGAACCGATGAGAAATTCTTTTTTCTTTTCATAGCACAAGGCAACATTTAAAATATGTACAAAGATTACACGTGTACACCAGTAGCAGAATATTATCAGCAGTCACTTACAGTAGGCCCTTTTTGTTTATCCATCCCTTCAATTACGAGACAGACCACCAGGTGATGGAAGCTACTGGTGTAAAGGTTTGACCGCATACTAAAATGCAGCAAAGGTAAGTGTACTGGTTCTGTGAATGAGTTACTTCTTCTCTTAGAAGGTTTACATTTAAGTGTTTATGAACTAACCATTAGGATGTGGCTTCAAACTTGGTGTCACAGTCGAATAATTTGTCGGTATACCAGCTGAAACTGATATTAAAATAAAAGTAAAATAATGTAGGTGGTGACAACCTCATCCCTCAACAACTCTCTCTTACCTAAATGTCATAATGATGTCCATTAATTTAATAATAATAATAATAATAATAATTAATAACAGCAATAGTAATAGTAATAGTAATAGTAAAAAAATAGTAATAGTAATAATAATAATAATAATAATAATAATAATAGTAAACTACATATTTTAATATGAGGGTCGACTATAAAATTAAAATACAAAATTCAAGAACTAAAATAACAATTAAAACCCGTAAAATGGTAGCATTAGAAGTAAACTAGAAACAGTAAAAACTCCATTAAAAATGTATACTACATGAAGCTAAAAAGAACTTTCTTAAAACCTTTTCAAATGTCTTTTAAAAATCATGTCCCGCATTGGTCTCTTAATTAAGTGCAACAGGTAAGGTTGCCTGATCGTTAAAAGTTTTAAAACAAGTAGTCTGTCTTCCCCATTCTGTTCGTGGCTTGGGAAGTCTAGGTAGATAACCATTCCTAGTGTTGTAGTTATGTAACTGACTTGAGGGGTCCTAAATATTTCAAAGTGGTCTGGAATATCTCCCATGATTGAATCTTTATCTATGAGACATCGGTGTCCAAAGCGTCTCAGGTAGAGTGGAAACCATTTTAATGATACCAAGACCTCGGCTGACGATAATTTGCCGCCGTTGATCATCTTGGCAAACCGATTCTGGAAAGCCAGCACTTGTTGCATTTCTGATGTTTAAATACTGCCAGAATTTATGAACTAACCGCTAAGTATTCTTTCAGTTCAGAATAATTTCGGTTTTGTCTATTCTATCGTATGAATTAATTTAAACTACGACATTCAAACTGGCGGTCCTACAAACATACACCAAAAATGATGCGGACGTAATTATTTAAGGCGGAAACTGGAACGTATATGTTACACTAACCATCAGGATCTGGCTTCAAACTTGGTGTCACAGTCGAATTTGTAGTCACACCACCTGAAATTGATATTTAAAGCAAAATAATGTGAGCGCAAGTGACCTCCTCCCTAACTCTATCTTACCTAAATGTCATAATGATGTCTATTATTAGCGGAGCTCTGGCGGCTGAAAGGGCCCGCCAACCGGAGCTTCATAACTATAGGAACAGAACCACATGCACGCATAGCAATAGAGAACCATGCAACTCTTTTTCCATGGTCTACAGGGCTAGCGGCATGGATTGTTGGCGCATGTGTCCTAGCTTACGATGATGACGTCACACTACACTGTGGCCATACAATTGTACTCCTGCTGGACGACCAAGGCATGTAGTCTTATCTTGGGATATAATTCATGATAGGACATGCATAGAGATCTTTTATTTACTGCCCTTCAGTTGCGGTTAACATTTATACACTGCATGTGATTGCTGGCGGTTAGCATTCATGTCAAGCTGTTTGCTTGCGGTGAGCATGTAAGGGGTGAAGGGGAAGGCGACTAAATGTGTCTTAACATGAATTAGTATAAATTTACCGTAGTCTATTGTGAATCCTTGAATTTGATTGGCTAAATTACTGATGACTATCTGCTGATAGTCATCAGTTACGCATCAGCGCACATCACATCACGTTTGAGCCTGATCTAACGTAATAAAACAGTTCTTTTCTACGCGTTACTTGACATTTTTTTCTTTTTATGCAATGAGCCTAAGGTAAATTTATACTAAAACAATTAGACTGCTCGCCCTCGTTTTCTACGAGCGATATGCGCCTCGTTGACTATCTGCTCGTACAAAACTCGGGCTCGTAGTCTAATTGTTAATTATTATGCCCTTGGCTTTGATATTGGACATTCATGTTATGGTCAATAATTGACATCTGTCAAAAAAAGGTATCTGCTCACCAGTACCATGCGACCATACTGTTAGCAGCCAGAACTTTCTCAGTAAACTACAGAGGCTCTATCAGGGGGGGGGGGTGTGATTATGTGTGTGTGTGGGGGGGGGAGGGGGATGGAGGGGGATGGAGGAGGAGAGGGAAGGGATCTGAGTATCCTGTGTCCATTAATTAATTCCACTTGCAAAAATTCACAATAGTTCCTAGTCGATATCCCGTTCTGTTCCATGATATAAAATGTCACATATCCCAATGATTTCCCCACTAAATATACTGCATCCTGTTATTTTTCTTCACCTCTCTCAATATCCCGTATGCTGAATACCCCTAATAGGCCCTCACTACAATACGGGGCTACAATCATTATAAGACTGATTTGACCTATTATTTCCGACTATACTACTCACGTTTTGCGTCAACTTGAAGCCGCACCATGTCGGTCAGCATGTCATACTCGTACCCAAAATCTACTTCTATGCCAAATATCTTGTTGCTGTCTGCGGGCTTCACATTATAAAGCACAAACAATACAAGGGAAGCAGTCACGTTTCCTGCCCAACTCAGTGATATACCATAATCTTTTCTCACCCTAGGAACACCATTTTTGTTGACCTCCACTAGTTCCGTCTTCAGATAGCCAGGTCTCTTAAAAATACCAAACAACAAGTGGCGCAGTGTAAGATGACTCGGCTGATAGTAGCGCCAGGTTAAAGAAACATTCTCGCCAATGAAGACCTTGGTCGGCTTGTCTGGTGTAGAAATAATTTTCTGTCGGTCTCCTGTTGGATGAAGCTCCAAAAGTAAGCATTTGCAAAGTGAAAGTAAATACAAGGAAGTTGAAATTAAAGCTTTTTTAAAAACAAAACTCGCAAAGAACAAAATACATCATTTAAAAGGAAAGCTGACTAATAGCTTTCTCTACAAATGTATTATACAGATATGTAGGTTTTGTTTCATTGTCACACTGAAGGTAAAATATTATAGCGAAAATTGAATGGGCTACAGTACAGTGACCGTAAAGGCGTAAACAACCCTGTTGTACGTACAGAAAGCGGAAGTGCCGAGTGGCCAAGTGTTTCATCGATGTTTAAATCTAACGCTGGTATAAGTCAAAATAATCAAAAAGAATTATTCTTACCTGAGGTAAAACTGGATGATAAGAAGTTATTATTCACAACTAGAGCTAAGACCACAACGAAACTACGATACCGGAGTGCCATGGAGAAATGTTATTTTGGCTCCAGCCAGAACTCAGTCAGTCAGCCACAGCCAGAACTGGAAATATGATTTCCTGTACTCTAATTGGCTCACGCTAAACCAAAACATTGCCTAGACCGAGAAAGGACTAAGACCAAGAAGAATGGCGAGCGAAAAGAAATCTATGTCGGCCGGCCGGGCCGTCGCATAACAAACTACAATAATAATACGGTGGAATCCTCCTCATCTAGTGATCCCACGATCTCTGGAACCTGCGAATAACTCGGACTAGTAATCATTTTCCTTGGATTCGATTTATTCTTGTGATTAAGTTTACTCCCGGTTCGAACCAATTTTCTTCCATCGCTTCATAGCTTAGTTTCGACAACTGTTCAGCTGACTGTTTACAAGCATAGTGATATGCTTCTGACCCGTACTAATGTCAACTTACTTTGCACGAGTTATTGTTCCAGAACCCAGGATTGCCGAAGATCAACAAAAGCTGATTCTGGCCCCGAGAACGCTGATCGCCACTTTTAATTTAAGCTAAGCTGTTTGCTGTTGCAATATGAAAGGTACTCGAGCTCTACCTGAAATATTGATTTTATATCATCTATCAGGTAATGAAGACAGTTGAAGTTATGTGGATTTTTGTTAATTTTCTATTCATCTCTTTTTATAAACCTTGACCCTTTTTCAACATGTGCTCTGGTTCAGTGAATCTCAACAATCTCAACTTTTTGTGATTCAATATAGAACAGGTTAGAATTGTTTTAAAACTGGAACATTTCATGTGTCATATATGGAAGTTTTTCAGTGATTTTAGAAGATGACGCTTCTAGTGTCCTTGAGCAAAAGTTCCAATATTTTATTCAGATTGTATGAATATTGGAAAAATAGGTAATAAAAGTAAATGTTTACTTTTATCCAGGTTTAAAAATATTGTATGTCACAACACTTATAATTTAAATATAATTTATAATTTACACCTTTCTTTGCTGCTGCCTCAGACACTTCCCTCTTCTGCACACCAAAATTCTCACAGGATTTGTATTCTGTGTGCATGCAAGGTTATGCCCTACTAATTCACTAAAAGCATTTTCAGCTTTTTTTTAACAGCTACTTCACTAGTCATTAGGTTATTTTCATCATATCACTACATGTATCAAAATAAAATTTATATGTACTCTTATTTCCATGTCTTCAAAACCATCAATGGAAAATACTATATTGACCTAATTGCATTTGTTATTTTGGTCACTTTTTTGAAGCTTTCTCCTCCTTTTGCACCATGCAATAGCCAGTTGCAAGGAATAACTGCACCACCTTCTACTCTTTTATTTTTCGCCCATTTCTGTGCAGCGTAACAAATGACTCAACCTTGAACCATAACATTCACATTCTATGTAGATGTGAATCTCTATATGCAGTACAGTTTAGTTAAGAGGAACAATAGGTTGATCAATAAATGCGTTTTGTTATAGTATGTTGATGTTCTGCTTTCATTATTGCCATTTAGGAAAATCTCCAGAGCAGCTTAGGTGACAAACCTAGGCCTCATCCCCCACCCCCACCTATCCTTTCATATTTCAGTTGCTACCTAAATGTAGTCAGGAGGGCACATGGGTATGGCTGAATGCATTTCACAATGTCCAGGGAATTTCAAAACCTTTCATGATCTTTCTTTATGACTACTCCCCCCCCCCCCTGGATGGGTGGTATTTCAAGACCTTTTGTGTCTACTGCCCCCATAATGGGATGCTATTTCAAGACCTTTCATGACTAAGTCAGTCTGCCCCACCCACTCCCCACCCCCAACACACATGCGCACATGCATACCCAACCACAGAAGCCGCATCACATAAGCAGTCCATGCTTTATTTGTTACAACTAGAAATTCAAGAATTTCACTTTCAGAATGCTATATACATTTCAATATTTTGGGTTCAACAAGAAAAGCACATGGTGTAAATAATTTACAAAGCTCTGCTGGAGATGTTCTTATTGGAAAGCTTGAAATATACATATTTAAATTCACATAAACTTAGATTAATTTTCAATACTTCCAACAATATGTGTTACATACCATGATTACAAAACTATAAACAAGTATTTAAAAAAACAGGTATACACGTAGCTAATATTTCTTTTTATTATATGGATCTGTCCCACAAGGCCTGGGAACTACCAATTCACGAATTTGATTGGCTAAAATGGATATTGACCGCAGTCTAGATTTTCCCATCTAGAGCAGCAGCTAGACCAGCAATGTTTTAAAACGAAAAAGTTGCAAACTAAAATGCAAAATCATTGACTGGTTTCATCTAAGAATATTTATTTCTATAAGCGCCAAAAAGCTGATGAGAAAAAAAAGTAAAGAGTACGTAGAAATAAATTTGGCTCATCGCCATTTGCAAGCAAAATGTCAGCTAGTACAAACCAGTTACATTAAATGAATTAAATTATTCGTTTTTGCCATATAATAAACATCTCACTAACCAAGCTAAGTCGGTCAGTATGGGAGTATCTTGACCTCAGTCTTGTGTACAGCTCTCACTGCATTCAGTCTGTACTTACGGCCTCGGTCAAGATTCTCCCATACAGACCTCCTGCTTAGTTAATAAGAGCTAAGTAACAAACAGCAGGAAAGCTCTGATTTTGTGACTGGGAAATAATGTTGAATAATGTTGTACATGTTTGTACTAGTACAAAAAATAAGTTTCTGAAATATACCTGATTAAATGAAAACACAACACTAACCACACACCCCACTCTAACACAATAAGCAATTGAAAATGAAGGACTTCATGCTAACTGAAGTGACCAGGACTGCAAAGTACACTGAGGTCAGAATTTCTGAAACAGAATTTCAAAACACACTGTAACTAGGGTTTGCAGCTGTTCCTGGACTAGTACAGCTGTATCGAGCTGCATACTCGGCATTAAAAACACTTTGAACCCTTTATTGAACCCTCCACAGCCTCATATTCATTCCAACTATTTAACCGATATAACTTTGCTTTGCATGCTGCACACAACTAGCAAAAAGCTATTAATATTTACAAGTATAATTTGGCCAGATTCAACAAATCACTTCTTCTGCACTGCTAAAAGCCTTCATGGAAATGTACTGATAACTTCAAAACTATTGACCTTCACTGCAACTAGGCTTTGCATGCGCAGCTGTTCCTGCAACCCTTTTTAATTGATCCCTCCACAGCCTCATCTTCTTCATTCAAACTACTTAACCGACATAACTTTGCTTTGCATGCTGCACACAACTTTTTTCGGGAACTTGGGAACTAGTATCATTTGCTACGTTAACGTGGACCTTTAATTTCCACTGAGAACCAGACATCACTCCTTTCAGTTTCTAGAGTTTTACCACATAATCTACAGCGTTTCTTGAGGAAATCGCAGTGCTTTTCCATTGCCTGTCAGGGAATAAGGTAAACACAGTTTGAAATCGGGTCCACAGCAAGGTCCGCGCGATCGGTCAATAACAAACGCATGTGGCGAAAGTTCATGTTCAAAAACCTTGGACCAAGCGACGCAGTCGTGGACCAATACAAAAATACCACCAAATGAAAGCAAATTTTATAGACATTAACGACATATTTTTTCAAAGAGGAAAAAAAATTGCAACGTACCTGATTTTTCCATCTATTTCGCGTCTTGTCGTGTAAATACCAGAGCACAAATAGCACAAAAGAGCGAGGTTTTCGCCTCGAAACTCGAAGACGCGTCCCTACCCGCCATTTTTTCCGTACTCAACTAAACCTGTATTTGTTCAATTGTATTGTGTGCAAAGCCTTGTGGGAAAAGGCTACTTTTTAGCCCCGAAAAGAGCTCGGAAGGGACTTTGCATAGTGTGCCTAGCTTTGGCAGCCATATTGCCATTTCTCATGACGTCACGATATATCCATTTCTGGCTATATGGCCCGGACTGTTCCATAAAGCCCAATAAATTTCACTCCAAATACGTGTGCTTCGGCGGCCGAAAGACTCGTGAAGAACGAAAAATTTGCCTTAAAATTCGCCTCTTCGGCTCTCCTAAGACGCTTGTGTACCTGCCGGAGACAACGGCCGCTCGCAAGGTGGTTTCATCCTCAACTCTGATTGGTCCATTTGAATTTGAGCGCGCGCTGACAACACGGCAGTCTACCGGAGGGAAATGTACATTTTGTCGCGAATCAAGTGTCCCACTAGTGCTCCCAAGGCCTATTTTCTGACACCCGTATAGTTAACAATAGCCAAACACAGCTATGTTTACAACAGTCTGGGAAAAGCCCGCGAATAGCTATGTGAAAATTAATGAATGTGACGGTGCCGTTCACTCAACTCGTCCAGTAAAGCCGCAATTATATGCTGTAAAACTGTATTTTCTGCTTGTTGCGATCCGGTGATAGTCTCTGTCAGCTTCTTTCTTTTTTTCTTATTTTCTTATCGTGTTCTTATTTTCTAATTTCTTCGTTGTGATGGCACTCAACGCAGAGCAAGCAGAAGCGCTGCAGTTTGTCTCGGCGGGCCACAACCTTTTGCTTACCGGGCAAGCCGGCGTTGGAAAGTCGAGGCTAGTGGCAAGTATTGTAAAAAATTGTGAATTGAAAAATCTGAAAGTCGCTGTCGAGCAAAAAATACAGTTTTACAGCATATAATTGCGGCTTTAATGGACGAGTTGAGTGATACTCCTGAATACTCGCGAATTTTGCTTTGTTTTGCACGGCACCGTCACATTCATTATACCCTGTTTAGGACGGCGAGGCCAAAAAACCATACCCTATCCAGCGGCACGTCCTCGTATAGCCCAAATAAGGGAGTGCCCCCCCCTTCGGGGATATTTACCATTTAGGCAACAGAGAATGACATTTCAGTGGAAAATCAGTGATGAGGATCAGACAATAGCCCTTTTCACCGTTACACTACAGTGTAATCGAACGTGGATCGGCGAGGCAATTCGGTATAAAACCAGTTACGAAATGCCGTACCCGAAATTGCTTCACATCCAATGCTAGATTATAATGTGATGCAAGTGAGAGAAGCTTTATGGAAAATCCGTTCGGAATTTTTTGCACCGCATCTTTAGAGGTATACTCTGTTTTTCAAGCGGAACGGAACGTCACTTAATTAATAAAACTAATGATCGATGGTCGCTGAACGCTGACCGAAATGTGTTGCCGATTAAAAGTTAAGTCAGTGTACCAAAAAAAAGCCACAGAAATACTCTTACATTTATACAATTGCACTGGGAATTAACAACTCATCACTCAGGATTAGTACAAGGTATTTGCGGTGTAAAGAAAGTAAAAAGATCCCTGATTTTACCATGCAACAACAGCACAACAACAAGTCTCACCTGAACTTCTATGCTCCTTTGCTTTGAGAAGAAAGTAGATAATAAGGAAAGCACCTTTTGGCTATGGCCAGCAGCCCATTTTCACGGCCGAGATTTACCACCAAGGAATTCCATGAGTTTAGCAGGCAGACACTGATGGCTTCATCAGCTCGAATGACTGCAAGTGACTTGAAGGTGTAACAAGGAGATTTCTTGCAACTAGCTCGTGAGTCATTTAATTCGTGTTAAAATCTTGCCCAGATTTTGAAACGCGACACGCACAGAAAATGTGTCTGAGGCGACACCGATCCAGAAGTTAGGCATGCGAAAGTCTAAATCAAAATAGCACAGCGAATCAAATTACTATGATATCATGGCCTTAATTGTCTTAATTGACAAAAATCTGACGGAGTAGATATCCATTTTACAAACTGTTTATTTTCTTAGCAATTTTTAGGTCATAACCTTTCACAGATTGACAGTTCAATATGTTGAGCATGCACTTCATTGTTTTGAAGCTGGCGGTTTCAGTAAAGTCTGATATTAAACTGACGGTAGCCAGCGTAGAAGTTTCACTGATGGTCATGAGAATGCTACTACTTAAGCTGGGTACCAATGCAGTGAACTGTTGCATTTTTATGTACGTAGTTACGTCCCATTGGGATCGCCACAAAGTATAAACCACTTGTACAGGTCATACATGTTCGATCATGCTAGTTATTCCCCTCACAGCTCAATTAACACTCTGGCTCACTCTGGCACTCTGGCTAGCCTAAATAACATCAAATAACTCATCTTCTTCTTCTTCTCCGTACCCCGCTCCCAATCTCATGAATTTGTAATTAATATATCTATCCCTTATACGTTTTGTGTTGTCCTGTGTTTGTCTATTGTTTGTGCCGATCTTTGTGCTCATAGTGCTACGCGGCGCAACATTCATATGTCAACATAGGTATA
>JAEMPF020021831.1:0-10043 GCA_022496165.2 Catalaphyllia jardinei | reverse complement strand
ACTTTTCAGAACAATTATTTTTCATCCATGCATAACGTCCATATTTTAACGATGCATTCTTTATGTTTTGATTACCTTTCTCACAAACTTCTTCAAACTTCCCATCTATTAGAGGTTTTAAAAGATCTAGATGATTTTGGATAAATGTAAATTGGTCTCGCTGAATGTCAGAGGCATAAATAACTTTCGAAAAAGGAGGACAATCTATACTTGGTGTAGAAAGCAAAAGGCAGACTTCATATTTTTTGCAGGACACTCATTCAAAACATGAGACTGAAACAAAATGGAAAAATGAATGGGGAGGGGAGATTATAATGTCGCATGGAAGCGCTAATTCACGCGGTGTTGCCATTCTTTTTAAGAAAGGAGTTGATTTTAGACCCAGTAGGACGCTATGTGATCCTAAAGGCGGAGATAAAAGATAAAATGTATTTACTGATTAATATTTATGCACCAAATAAGGATGCCAATATCGTAGAGTATTTTAAAGATTTAGGAACTACCCTACAAAAAGAAAATTTGGATGAAGAAGATGTAATTCTTGGAGTAGACTTTAATTGTCCTCTTAATACAGTGCTCGATAAGAAAGGAGGTATACTTTTACCGAGATAATCAGTCGTAGCAACCATCGATTGTTTATGTGCTGACCTCGACCTTGTTGATATTTGGAGAGTAAAAAATCCTTCCACGAAAAGCTATACTTGGAGTCAAAACTCGCCGATGATTCTTTGCCGCCTAGATTACTGGCTTATTTTGAATAATTTACATGATTTGGTGACTACAATAGATATCATTCCAGCAATCAAAACTGATCATGCGGCCATTTCTATAGAGTTTAGCATCAGTGAAAAACATATTAAATGTCCGGGCCATTGGAAAATAAATTGTTCGCTTTTGGATGATGAAGATTATGTTAGCGAGGTAACAGCTAAAATACCTATTTGGCTGAGAGAAGGTGAAAATGAATTGACAGACACCAGAAGTATCTGGGATTGGACTAAATATAAAATCAGAGCTCATGCAATCCAGCATTCGAATCGAAAAGCGATGGAAGGAAAAGAAAAAGAAATGAATCTTCAAAAGGTATTTGCCAACGCTAAGCAATTATTTGATTCCTACCCTAATACCAACAGTGCCAACGCTCTTAATTCGCTAAAAGAAAACTTAGAAATTTTTTATGAAGAAAAACTTCAAGGTATCATCATTCGTTCGCGAGCGCGCTGGTGGGAACATGGCGAGAAGAGTACAAAATATTTTCTTAATTTAGAAAAAAGAAACCATGTTAAAAAACATGTGCGGAAACTGAAAACTAGTGGCTCGATTATCACGGATCCTGTTAATATTCTTTCGGAACAAAAACGTTTTTATCAAGAATTATATACAAGCCAGATTAAGAAAGCAAACAATACGCGAGCGACGGAACATTTCTTCAATAATTTAAATATCCCTAGTGTTATGTATGGTAGCCTCGGTACTAGGGTGTACGCTAGCCTCGTTACCATGTGTATATAAGGAAGAGTGACTTTAAAAAAAAACGGTTATTTTGTTCTTGTGGCACGTCGCTGTTGCTTTTTGAAACATGGTGTCAGGAGTGTTCCTACGGACCCAATAAGAATGCCCACCACGGAAGGATCAGCGGAAGAAGGACAGCCGAGCGGCAACAGAGAACATAGGATAACTCAGCTAAAATCGCCAGCGCCTCTTGATTAGCGACGAGGATAAAAAATGTTCTACCAGATATTATCCATCATAACCAGAGTGGCTTTGTTAAGGATCGCTATATAGGAGAAACTGTACGATCGATCTTTGATATAATGGATTTTACTCTTAAGGATAACATCCCAGGTCTAATGATTTTTATAGACTTTCATAAAGCATTCGACAGTGTAGAGTGGAATTATCTTGTTAGCTGCCTGGAGGCATTTTGTTTTGGTCCTGACTTTATTAGATGGGTTAAGACACTGTATAAGAATATACAAAGTAATGGTCTTACAACAGACTATTTTGCTTTGGAACGAGGAGTGAGACAGGGCGATCCCTTGTCTCCCTATTTATTCGTGGTTGTAGTCGAGACTCTTGCTATAGCAATCCGACAAAACACAGCGATAAAAGGTATCTCGATTGGTAAAAAGGAAACAAAGCTTCTTCGATATGATGATGATGCGACCGCAATTATATCAGACAGAGATTCTGCGCATGCCCTTTTCAATCTTCTAGATGTGTTCAGGAAACTGTCAGGTCTTAAGATAAATACATCCAAAACTGAAGGAATGTGGGTTGGTTCCTTAAGAAATAACATGTCAAAACCCTTTGGTATTAAATGGAGTGGCGAACAAATCAAAGCCCTTGGGTTCTATTAATCCTATGATATTAAATTGCTGCACGAAAAAAAATTATCGAAAGGCTGGATAGCGTCAAAAAACTTGTAAATCTCTCGTCTTCAAGAGGTCTTACAGTTTATGGAAAGGTGACAGTTATAAAGTCTTTAATTATCCCTAAGTTTGTTTATATTTTGTCACTTCTGCCTGCTCCAAAGGAAATCGTCCAAGAGTTGAACCGAATATTATTTAAATTTTTGTGGAAAGGAACGGATAAAGTAACAAGACTGTCCACGATAAATGAATACGAGAACGGCGGACTAAAAATGATCGATCTTGAAAGTATGATAAAATCATTACGGCTAGCCTGGCTGAAAAGAATCTTTGGAGAGAATGACGGAGCTTGGAAAAGCTACCTTAGAGTTTTACTGAAGCACCACGGAGGTTTAATTTCATTTTATTGCAACTACGATGTTAAAGACCATCATGTTCCTTCCCTTTTTTATTCTGAGTTACTTCAGTGGTGATCAAAATTCCGAGACGGTTATGACACAAAAAAGAGTGGCAACATATAGTGTGGAACAACAAAGAGATAAGAATAGACAATCAACCCATTTTCTATGGAACTTTTTTTGAAAATGGCATAATTTACGTAAACGATCTTTTATTTGACACAGATACCGCAGATTCCTTTAAGATTATTTCAAGCAAAAAAAAAACTAACTTTTTAACTTGGGCAGGGCTTCGTCACTCCGTACCATTATACTTAAAAACCAAGGAAAGCACCCCCTCCGAAATGTCCTTATTGGTAACGATAGATAACAAAGACTTTGATGTGTTAAAAAAGAAATCTAAGGACTACTACACATTAATAAAAAGATTAAAAGCTAAGCTTCCGAACAATTCTCAGTATCTGAGACAAGCTCTTAATTTGTCAGAAGATCACTTGAAAACGATATTCTGGCTACCGCATAAGGTGTCCTTTGAACCATACATAAAAGCATTTCAATACAAAGTCCTTAATAATACTATTTACTAATACAAAGTTGTTTAAGATCGGTTACATCTCAGACGATCAATGTTCGTTTTGTAGATCAGAACCAGAAACCCCTCACCATCTCTATTTTCATTGTAGCCTTGTGCAATCCTTTTGGAAAGATTTCGAATACTTTTTCTACCAACTGACAAGGGAATTCGTCCATCTTACTCTGCAAGATGTCATGATTGGTATTATCTATGCAAATTACCCTTTACTGAACTCCTTGATACTAGTCGCTAAAGTATATATATGGGATTCCAGAAGAAGTCTGACTACTCCTATTATAGACGCCTTTAAACTTAAGGCAAAAATTAAGTATGAAACCGAAAAATTTATATGTGTTAACAATAATAACATGGACAAATTTAATAAGAAATGGATTTGTGCTTGCGCTCTGTACCTAAATTTATTTCCAGTCTGCTTATACTATCCTTTTTTGAACTGCATTGACTGTAATGTAACGTTTGGGTAATATGTAGCTATGTAGGCATTGGACAAATATTGTAATGTAGTGTAACCTAGCGTAGTACTGTAAGTAGAGTAAGTAGCTTGCTTTAGAATTGTAATTAATGTATGTATATGTATTGTAAATATTGTAAGAGTGTGGCAATAAAAGTGTAAAAAAAAAAAAAAAATCACAAGTTCCATAAACGAACTGCAGTTCAGGGTCGCTCACGCCGTTGTGTTCTAAAAAGTCATTTTCGGCTGCTAAAACTGCGCCTTTTAGAGACCGCTGATTATTTATTCGCCTAAGGAGAGGGTGGAGGTGGGAAGAGGGGCATATTCGACTAGAAAAAGTAAAATTTAGTTAAAAGCCCCATTTAAATTTCATTTTATTGAAGAATCCCTTTTATAGCTATTGATAAATTTCGTGATTCCCCTTCAATGTCTTCGGACACATATTTCTCTTTTGATGATATTTAGTGCTGGTAAATGTCATCTCAGAAAACAAATATTTTTTTAGCTATGATGCTAAGTTACAGATTAATAAAGCCACCGTGGTGCATTTTCTAGATTAAATATCACAATTCAAGACAAACAGATTGACAGCTTTTGTATTGTTGCCACTTCTTCACTCTTGGCGCCAGTACCTTTCTGTGAAAAACCAAGTATTCCAGTTTGTAGAGAGGGTCTCGCTCGGAACACACATGGTACCCACCTTGCCGTAACTCTTTCCATTAGATGATCCTTGTTTAAGACAACATATGAGAATTAGAGTTTTAAGACAAACGGATCCAGCGGCATAAGTGTTGCCACGGCGACGGCACGACAGATGCCAGATGGAAGTAAAACCCTCTCATCAAAAGCGAAATTGCTTATATTCAGGCTAGTTTACCCCCGGTTAGCTTTACTTGGTGGTTAAGGCAGCTCTCACATTAACATTAAAAAAAAAGTCATGTTCTGTGATAAAATTTACTTCATACATACTGAGATTAACACATGGAAAAAAAACCGCGCTTAAAAATCCGTACGAAGTACACAAATAAACCAATTAAAAAAGCCAACGAGTTTGAAAACACACCGTTCGTCCAATGAGAGACACGAGAGATAGTATTTCAGAGTAGAGGGCAACAAGCGCGGCTCTCTGTAAAAAGACCAATGTGGGAAGAAGTCCCAAGGTTTGCTCCGGGGTTTGCTCCCTTGAAAAAATAATAGACGACTTCATAGGAAGGCAAGAGAACATAAACACGATAGCAAAGACCGACAGAGACGTAACTCTGCCAAAAAAAAAAACATTGGAAGGACTCCTGCTTAACTCAATAAATTGCTAAGCAAGATCGTATTCACTGTCAGAACCAAAGGTGGACATGACTATGAGGCTACATCACTAGGAGGGATGATTGCCAGCTTTGAACGATATCGATCACAGAAAATAAAATACAAGTCAGGTACAACAAAGACCTTCCTGAAAAGTCAAGTCCAGAGGCGCTTCTTAACTCTCTTTGGCTAAACAATAGCCTCCATTTCGGACTTCAAGGGATTTAGAAAATTGACAAAATGTGTTGGGGTTATGAAACTCTGATTAAAACAGCGGATGATCTAGAGTTTAAAGAGTACAGCGAACGGCAAACGAAAAAATGAACTAGCGTGAATGTCTCTGAGGTGAGGCACTCTGGAAAGAAATTGATTCCCACGCACAGTTGTGAGAAAGACCAAGTTGTATTAGAAAAACCTATTACATAGAAAAGACCTGAGAGCATGAAGGAGCAGAAAGCAACGTTTCATTGGGTGTATGTAAAACGCGGAACCCACCCGGAACCTAGCGGAACCTGCCGGAACCACCCGGAACCCCCCGGAACCTAACCGGAACCACCCGGAACCTAGCCGAAACAACCCGGAACCACCCGGAACCCCACGGAACCTACCCGGAACACCCTGGAACCTCGACAGAAAACCAAAACAATAAAAAAAACAAATAAAAGTAATAAAGAAACAAAATAAAAATCATAAAAAGAAAAGAAATAAAATAATAAAAATAATAAAAGAACAGGACGGCACGTGACTAACGGAGTGTTTGCCATATCAAAGGTCAAAGTACAAAGTAGTTATGACCATGAGTGAGGCGAAAGAGACTATACTATCATCACAGAAGATGAACCTGAAGATGACGATACTGAAGAACTATATCAGTCAGCTTTCATCAAAACCGAGGAAACGTGTCCTATTCCCAGGTAGCAACATTTCCTTCTACAAACAGAAATTTGACTGTTTCCTGAGTTCCGTAAGATTGATCGCTTTCCTAAAAGTCTGCTCACAAATTTACGCGGTTTCATTTAATTTCAACAGTGCTGTAAAGACTGAACGGAACGATTATGACAAGCTAATCGAAATCCTTTCCTTGGTGTAGCGAAACAACTAGAACTAAATCCAGTCACTCAGGAATTTTTTTTTCCAAGGTAGTTCGTTTTCCTCAAATAAATTTACATTTTTATGAGACGAGGCCTGTTGAACTGGGTCAGGGTTTGTATGTGCATATTATAAACTAATACGATGTATGGAAGATTGGACGTAAACGTAAAAGTTGAGTGAGGTTCAACTTTTACGTTTATTACCCGCGGCTTTTCACACATCGTCTCTATTTTATTTACGCACGTAAAGCCAGTTAAAGTTAACGTTCGTACGCACCTAAAAATTACGCGACAGTGGAAATACATCGTCTCTATTTCCCGCCCCCCTCCGGGGGGGGGGGGGGGAAGGGGTGCCTCGGCTAAAGGGGCTACCCGGCTAACCTGAAGAGATTAATGTAATGGGTGAGTCCCAGACAGAGAACAGTCCCGTACCTGTGTAAGAAGCTGAAATAAGATATAAAAAAGTTTCTTTGGTCGGCCATTTTGTTTGTTGTGCTTAGCGGCCGCTCAAAACATAACTCACGCAGCCCACTAACTGTCCCTGTTAGGTGAGTTGCATGTAAAGGCGGGCTATGTGCTATCCCTTCTAGCCGGGTAGCCCGGTTAGCCAGGGCACCCTCCATCCATGTAAACAGGCCCTTATTTAGGCACTTAAAGCCAGTTTAAGTTTACGTCCGTACGCACGTGAAAACTACGCGACGGTGGTAATCCTCCTTAAAAGTTGAGCGAGGCTCAACTTTTACGTTTAAGCGCGGCTTTTCACACATCGTCTCTTTTTGATTTACGCACGTAAAGCCAGTTAAAGTTTACGTCCGTACGCAAGTAAAAATTACGCGACAGTGGAAATCCACTTAAAGCCTATTGCGCGTTCAGTATTCCTGTAAAGCTCTTCGCTAGTAGTAAGAATTTAAAAAACTAAATCAACAACAATATTGTATTCATTGTCCTTTAGTTTTAAGAATTAATTGTTAAGTAGCGATACAAAAGTAATTGCGATTCGCGATTTGCGACTCCGCCCACTACGGAATAAGCTTTTAGTTTTTCCCCACAAATCGTCGATCACCTCTCATTTTTTGTTCTTTTCTTGTAATCCTTAAAAAATCATACAAAAAAAGAAGTGTCTCTTACTATTCAGTACAAATACAAATACAAATATTTTGATTCTAATGTACAGAGAGCTGACAACAGACGGCAAAAGTTTAATTTTTGCTGTTTGCAGTAAACGTCATGCTTAACCTCTCTTTTATCTGATAAAACACCGCACACTAATGACAGGTGTTGTATCAGCTGATAAAACACCCCATAATCACAAGAAATATGTTGATCAATACAAAGTCACTGCACGTTATTTATTGTATTGACCATTTGATGGGTCAATGGTTTTATGAATTATTAATTAGTATCTGAACTATTATTATTCACTGTTGCGAAGCATTAAAAACTCTCTCGTTCGCTGCGCTAAAGGCCACCCCACACTAGGCGCGAATTTTTGTCGTTGCACTGCAGATTTTTTGTCCAGGTCAAATCGGCTGAAAATTTGTCGGGACATCAGTTTGCCGCACACTAGCAGATATTTTGTCGAGACTAGCCGAGTTTAGGCTTGGGGCCAAGTCGATCTTCGCCAGGTTGGGAAAGACGCTTGTTCACGTGACTTTCATGACAATTCCTCATTGGTTGAGGTACGCGCGAGCCCCGAAAAATTGTCTTGGCCCACCGCACAGTAGCCGACAAGGCCCGACAAGAAGTTTTGAGATCTAGCACTGTCAGATATCGCCCGACAAGCCCCAATTTTGTTGCAGACTTGTCTGAATTCGCCGCAGATTAGCCGACAAGTAAAGATTTTTTGTCGGCCAATAGCCTTAATGCAATTCTTTAATGATAATAATAATAATCATAATCACAATCAAAATCACAATCATAATCATAACACCTTTGTGCGCACTTGTCGCGAAAATGCCATCGACCGTTTACGCAACGTGCAGCTGCTTTGCCAAAAGAGAACTGAACACTGGTTATAATATTTGAGAGACAAAGTCAAAGGGAATACACTTCTATTGTTACCAAGCCAAAGGCGAATAAAAATTTCAGTATAATTTTCAGAGGTGAATATTAAGGACTACAAAAAACGGGTAAAAACTTGAAAAGTATGCAGCTGCAGTTTTAATAATAAGCTTACATGTGCATGGATTATTCATCAATTTACTCTTGCAGGCGCGTAGCGTGGTCATTTTGTTTTAAGTACGCGCAAGTACATATAATCTAAAAACGTAAGTAAACTGAGCAAAAAATACTGCGTTCTTTATTTCTTGTTCGAAATAGTTGTGTGAACACAAGCAAAGAACAAAGCGCCTTGCCCTTATCTTGAGCAAACTTGGCCCAAATAAGATCTACTATTTTCATATTGTATGACGCTGAAAAAACCTCTGATGGATCTTTTTTCAATTATGTATCCCATAAAGCAAACCGGAAAGATCGATGTGTTCGAATCTACTTTATAGTCAGAGCTATCGTGGCTAGAATTGTCAACAACGTTCTTGAAACGTCGCTCCTTTGCAGCCTCGCCTTTTTGAATTGTTACACGCTGGCCAAACAACACTGCATTGTTTAGTGCAAAAAGTAGAATGCAAAACTAAGCTAGAACATGTGAATGTTGTGCCGCGTAGCACTATGAACACAAATGATGTAACAGAGAATTAACTCTGAAGTGTAAATTTTAGTGCTATTCACACTGCATACATTAAAGTGACGCATATAAGATCAACACGTGTGAATAAATTATCACTTTGGCTCAACTGCAGCGCGGTTCGGTTGTGCTCCAGTTCGTGTCGCTCGAATAGTTGGAATCTCCTTGCCTCGTGTTATTACTTTACTGGGATGGCGAATGTACAATACCCCGGCCCGGTTCGTGGTCGTCTGAGACCTATACAAGTGGATGAATTGCAAGCGGGCGCGGAACAAGCGGCCCAAGATGGTCAAGTGCCTCGTGGAGACGTAGAAGTTTTGCCGGCGCCAGTTCAACCTCCTCAACCGGCTGAAAACCAGGGCGCTCAACTTGTTGTGGGCCAGGCTATCTTACCTGCTCAAGCCCAACAGTTTCCACTGGCGCAAGTTCCAGCCCAACAAATTCCGCCGGCGCAAGTTCCAGCCCAACAGATTCCGCCGGCGCAAGTTCCAGCCCAACAAATTCCGCCGGCGCAAGTTCCAGTGGCTCCGCAAGAAGCTGTGCACGTGGAACCAACTCAAGGAGAGCTTGAGGTAAATGCGTTTCGTTTACATGTATTTAATTTCGTGTTGTAGGGGGTTTTTATTATCTTTCGGGTTTTTTCCCCGCTCAGTTTGTCCGCGTTTGCCGGTTAGTTGGTTGTGAACAGCTCTAGTGTAGTAGGTTTGGACCTTGGCGGGTTTCTTTCTTTTTTTTTTTTTCCTTTGTTTTTGTTTTCTCTGGTTTTTTAGTATTGTATTCAACACACCGGGATATTGGAGTTATTTGTAATGGAGTGAATGCTTCATTACCGGCCTTCGCGGATTGGGTTTTTTTTTCTCAATTGTTGTCGAGAATTTATATGCAACACTCAGATGGGGCGGGAACTTACCGTTCACTTATGTGCGTGTCTTTATTGTATAGAGGTGAAATGTTGTAACTCAGGATAACGCGAATGAGCTATGGGGTGAGAGTTCACCAAAAGAAAAAAGGGAAAAACAAAAGAAAGAGCAATGGGGCGAGAGTTCTCCATGAGCAATAGAAAGTGATGGGGCGTGAGTGCGCCATAGAAATAGACAAGAGAAAGTGATGGGGCGAGAGTTCGCTATGAGAAATAGAACAAAGTGATGGGGCGA
>JAEMPF020021830.1:0-10044 GCA_022496165.2 Catalaphyllia jardinei | reverse complement strand
AGAGGAGGCCATATGTATCACCAATATCATTTTGCTTTTAACATTTTGGAGCAACTTCAGAATACCCCACAATATAACAACAGCTGCTATTCTTATTCAATGAGATGCTAATAAGTTGCGGGGGAATTCTGAAGTTTAGCCAACATTTTTAATTGGGGAGCTGTGGAAATCAGTGTCCTAAATAACTGCATGCATGTACAAAAATACCTTGGAAATCCTAGATCAGCTTAACAATGGTACATGTAGCTCTTTTGCATTCTGTGTTGTTTCCAGAATGTTAAGAATTAACTGTCACTTCTGCTAAAATAAAGCCAAATTTCTTGAATCAAAACCAAAGTGCCGGTCAGGCTAACCAAATTACCAAGTAAATTCACTGCAACTTAAATGTGGACTTTGTGACCTGCAACCTGCAAAAACATTTGCCCAGATTGACCTCCTTTTCACCTCTTTAGTGATGGATCAATCAATCAATCAACAACTTTATTAAGTGTCCAATCTTCTAGCTTGCCCTCAGGCTTACTAATCGGGGACACTTCTTAAATTACTTATTAATGATAAATTTATATACATAATAATATGAGATGATAAGATTTAATTATTCTAAAACTACTTCAAAAATATGCACAATATACTTAGAATATACACATATGCAATAAAAAACTATATATACAATTTTATAATATATTGACTCTACTAGTTATAATATTTTCTGTTTATGAATTATGAATTACACAGGTGGCACCCTTTGCATGCGTTATCACTAACCAAGTTGCTTAAATCTTTTCTCCTTATATTTGCTTTAAACCTTCTTAAAGAGGTTTCGTTTGTGTCCTTCGTGCTCAATTTTGACCATAAGAATGGCCCAAAAAATCTAAGGGAATGCTTTCAGTATTTAACAGTTTTTACCCTTTGAACATGAAAGTCCGAGTTCCTCAGGTTGTAGTTCGAGGACGATGGGGAGAAGAATTCCATTATATTGTAGGGCAGTAATCTATTCCTGATTTTAAACCTAAAGATAGCATATACCAGAAATTATTTGCTCATTGGCACTCTATCAATAGGTATAGCCCACTTTCCTGTGTAAATGATACACAACCCAAATTTGCACAGTGCTGTGAACAAGACATTTTGCTCTTGAATGTCATAATATGATAATATGTATTTATTGGACTTCAAGTGGCACAAAACTCAATAAAACTCCAGGAGACTACGTTGTAGCTAGTAATATATAAAGTAAATGCTCAGTTACGTCTGTGTACATGCATGCTTCTCTCCGTCCACTCAACCTTCCCACCGTGCAAACAACCAAACTAACAAAATAAGCTTAATATGATGCACGTGATATAGAATATTCTCCTTTAGTTTCATTCAGACCTGTATTTTTTGTAACATGGTACATGTTTAAGACAGTTACATAAGCTTTCTCAAGGTTAACCGATAAATGTTGCACTAATCACTTACATTTTCTTTGAATAAAATATCATACATAAACTGTAACAAGCAAACAGTGAGTGAGGCTTCCACTTCATTTAGATGACACAACATTTGCTAAACAATGAACTCAAATGCTTGACAACAAAACATACAGAATGATGCTATATTGTCCTAATCTATTTTACAGCAAATGATTCATTTACCCAATCAATCAATTGTAAGCCTGCTGATAGCTAAGGTGCATGTCAGGAAGAAGCTTGATGCTTATTGATGCACCACCAACATTGTTAAACACTATAGTACACAATAAACACTTACATCATTTCATCGCTAAGAGCATGAATGAGTTGGCTCATAAGAGCCCTTTGATTTATAGTAACAGTCAACGCAAAACCCACCAAATCGCTCAAATTCGCCATTTAGAGCCACAGAAACGACAATGCACAACAACTGAGGTAGGTTTACATTTATCTTTGAGCTTTAACTTAGACATTTCTCGATATAAGATTATGATATTAAGACTCTTCAATATTCTCCTATACATTTCTTTATATTTCGAACATAAACAAACACACTGCTTGTATGGGCTCCTGTGTGTTAGAACTCTTGTAAGCGTGACATTTGTTAGCGTGACCGGACGTGACACATGTGTGTGCGCTAAGACTTGTGGTCTATAGGAGACCTCGTGCTGTTGCTTGAATTCGATCCTCGCTTGTGTTTTGCGTTGTTTATATTATACAGTCCTGAGTAAGAGAATTAAAGGGTTGAAATTGAGCCATGGAGTGGATCTTAATTACCTTTCCAACATTGGTCACTTCGAGCCGGATGTGAACTAGAGGAAATCTGGAAATCCTGAAAACCTTCGAAGGCGAGATATTCTTCCCTTGACTACTCTATGGCTGGCGGGAAAAAGAACGGAAAGAAGAGCACAACCCAAGTGTCTGTCAAGTCTACAAGCGACCAAACCTCAACAATGTCCTCGGAACTCACAAAGAAAAAAGCTTTCAGAACTGGACATTGAAATTCCACCAAAAGGAAATTGGAGAGTGTGAACGAAATTCTTAACTCTTTGAGCGACGACCTGTCGAGTGGTGCAAAACATCGAGCGACTCTAATCCTTTACAAGTCCTCTCTAAAGGAAAAGTTGGACGTTATCCAGGGCCTGGATAAAGAGATTCTCGATTTATCAACGGAGGAAGAAATTGTCAGCGAAATTGAAGAAACTGACCAATTCTGTAGTCACGTCGAATTGGTTCTTGCCAGATTAGATGAAGCCCTGGCCGACATTGCTCCAAAAATAGAAGCCAGTTCTCACACGTCACAGGAGCCGACGAATGAGCCCGCGCAATCGGTAAGCCATGTGAATCTTCTCTCTAATGATTCGCCCCAAAGTCAAGTGCATGATGCAGGCTCTCAAATTAAGCTTCCAAAGTTAGTCTTAAAGAGATTAAGTGGAGATATCACAAAGTGGTGTTCATTCTGGGACACATTTGAGGCAGCAATACATAAGAACTCCAAGCTAGCTACTATTGACAAGTTTAATTATCTCAACTCTCTCCTGGAGAAAACCGCTGCTGAGGCAATTGCAGGTCTTGCCATTACGAATGCAAATTATGAAGAGGCCATTACTATTTTGAAGACCAGGTTTGGCAACAAACAGATGATTGTAAACAAACACATGGATGACCTCATCAACATAGCACCTGTTTATTCTAATCATTATCTCAGGGGCATGAGACAGCTCTATGACTTAGTGGAGGTTCATGAACGTGGTCTTAAGGCTCTTGGAGTGCCATCAGAATCCTATGGTAGCTTGCTGTCATCTGTTTTAATGAACTAGGTACCTCAAGAAGTACATTTGTGACCTTCTCTGGGAAAACGGACACTAATGCTTTTCCGTTTATACGACGAAACCGTTTAGAATCCATTTATATCCATTTAAACGGCTCATGCAAGCGTTTAAACGGTTTGTTTATCCGTTTGAAAAAATTTGCATCCGTTTAGTGCTTTAGCCAAAACGCTTAAATGGTTTGCTTATCCGTTTAAAAAAATTTGCATCCGTTTAACGCTTTAGCGAAAACGTTTAAACGGTTTGCTCATCCATTTAACGCTTTAGGGGAAACGTTTAAATGGTTTGCTTATCTGTTTAAAAGGAAACCAGCAGCGTGTTTAAAGTTAACCTTGCGAGCAGAAGCGGATGCTGGTCGCTACGAAAGCCGTATTTCTGGAAAACTATTTGGCGGTTAGCACTTGGATTTTAAATGGATCTTCGATTGAATGTCAGGAGAAGAAGCATCAACCTTTCAGTTTATCTGGTGTTCGATTTGGAAGCCGGGCTATTCAAATTTCTGGGTGAAAATCTGCTTGGCGCTGGGGGATCGAAAATGAACTTTCCACCCTTGACTCCTTCTTGACTTCTCTAGGGAGAAGTTTCACATGCGTTATATCTTTTGATCTTTCCACGTGCAACTAGAAATAAATCAGTACCGAACTATGCGGTAAAATCACATTTCTGAAAAAAAGAGAGACTGTTGTATTGTTATGTATGGGAGATGATGTTATGTATGGGAGGTTATTGCGGGATAATAGGTAACTTATGAAATTGAATGTTATCTCGTTTCCGACGCAAAAAAGCAGTTTTTCTTGTCAGTCTACAGCATTTTAAACTCAGTCAACGACGCTACGTATAAATTTGCTTCCAGATCTAGAGGTTACTTGAAGCGTTTCTTCTGCACTAGCCGTTCAGGTTGAAATATTCACAGCGGAATTGTTCTTTGTAAATTGCGCTAAAGAAAAGGAAAGAGAATCAACTTAATGTCGGACGAAACCGGCAATAGTTTACGCAGAAATAAAATGCCCAACGCGTCGGCAGTACTTTTTCGTTCATGGAATGTATACCCCAGATATTAATTTTTATGCTCCAAGTTTACGCTCAAAGATATCTGTTAACATTGCATTAAAAGACTGCTAGTTTAGAAGTTTTTTTTCCTGAAAGGATCTCGCCGACTCAACAGTTCAACACTTTAAACTATCCGTTTGTGGACTTTGTAAACTGTTTAAATAATTTTACGCTATCCGTTTTTGGACTTTGGTCAACCGTTTAACGTTTCAAGCTAACCATTTTTGGGGGGGTTGTCACCGTTTAACGCTTTATGTTATCCGTTTTTGGACTTTCGTCAACCGTTTAAATTTTTTGCAATCCATTTAAATGGTTAAGGAAACCGTTTAAACACTTGAGTTAGCCGTTTAGTATCCGTTTACAAACGTTTTTCTTGTCCGTTTAACGGAAAAGCGTTAGTGTCTGTTTTCCCAAAGAAGGTCACATTTGATCATTAGCAGAGAGGTGAAGGGGGGAGACTGGGAATTAGACCGGCTGTTGGCAGTTATGCATCAAGAATTGGAAGCAAGGGAGAGAGCTGCCCAGGGAAATCATAATCCACAGCCAGCCCCACCATTCCGAAGGAACAAGAAGCATTGGAAAGGCCCACCCTCTGCCTCATCACTATTTTCTAAGTCAGATAGCAAGCCAACTTGTACCTATTGCAAGCAACCTCATTCATCTAATAACTGTGAGACCGTTTCTAGTGCACAAGCCCGAAGAGATATTCTTAAGAAGACCGGAAGATGTTATGTGTGCCTAAGGAAGGACCATCTAAGCTGAGAGTGCAAATCTAATGTGAAATGTTTCTCATGTGGTGGCCGTCATCATGTCAGCATCTGTGAGAGCAGCCTACCGAAAACTAGAACAAAGGAACAATGTGCGAAGCCCGAGCAAAGGGAGAATGTGCACTCAGAAGATCAGCCAAAGCCTGATCACTCCCAAGTAACCATGTTCATTAGTTCTGCAATGACAATCCTTCTTCAGACAGCTCAAGCCACTATCTATAAGTCAGGATTTATGGAGAGAGGCATGAAGGCTAGAATAATTCTTGACAGTGGGAGTCAGCGATCGTACATCACAAACCGTTTGAAGGATGAGCTAAGTTTACCAGCTGAATGTCAAGAGACAATGCTAATCAAAACCTTTGGGTCACAAGACGAAAAATTGCAGACTTGCGATGCTGTTTGTTTTGGTGTTAAACTACCTGATGGAAGAGACATGAAGATGTCAGCCTATTCTGTACCACTCATCTGCGAGCCACTGACTGGTCAGACAGTAGCCCTAGCAAGGAAAATGTACAAGCAACTCAATGGAACTCACCTTGCCGACTACTCAACAGGAGCAGAGCCAGCAGAAGTGGACATACTTATTGGATCAGATCAATACTGGCAAATCGTGACAGGAGAAGTGAGAAGAGGAGAAAGTGGTCCAACAGCTTTACGCACAAGGTTGGGTTGGGTTTTATCTGGGCCAATAGAGAGCTCAACGCGTGACTGTGGTCCATCTGTGAACCTGGTATCCAGCACCCATGTCCTAAAATGTGCTGCAGAGCCATCCCAGCCTCTGAACAACAACCTTACTGGAGAGCTCAAACGATTCTGGGACTTGGAGTCATTGGGAATATCAAGTCCTGAACAGTCAGTTCCTAGTCAGTTCATTGACAGCATCTCCTTTGAGCATGGAAGGTATGAAGTACATCTACCATGGAGGGACGTTCACCCAGCTTTACCAGACAACTATAAGACCAGCCACAAATGCCTGATGAGTCTGTTGAACCGCCTGCGACAAGAACCACAAGTATTGCTAGAATATGATACCGTGATGAGAGACCAGATCGAAAGAGGGATTGTGGAGAGAGTCAGTGAATCAGCCTCTGGTGAAGTTGGAGGGGTTCACTACCTGCCTCATCATGCTGTCATTAGAAGAGACAAAGAGACTACAAAGCTTAGAATTGTCTATGATTCATCTTGTAAGTCAAACGGAGTCTCCTTGAATGATTGCCTATACACCGGGCCAACACTTTCACAAAAGATCATGGACCTCATCCTGAGATTTCGAGCACACAGAAAGGCACTGGCTGGAGACATTGAAAAGGCATTTCTGAATGTGTCAATGGCAGAAGAAGATAGAGATGTCTTGAGGTTCCTGTGGTTTGATGATGTGAAGAAAGAGTATCCTGAAGTAATTGTGCTGCGATTTGCCCGAGTTGTGTTTGGGGTATCGTCAAGCCCGTTTCTCCTAAACGCAACTGTGAAACACCGTGTGGAAGGATATAAAGAGAAGGATCCTGAATTTGTTGAGGCATTTCTAAGGTCAATCTACGTGGATGATCTGAGCTCAGGAGGAGACACGGATGAAGAAGCCTATAAACTGTACATCAAATCTTAAGTAAGATTGGGAGAAGGGGGCTTCAATTTGAGAAAGTTTGTAACAAACTCTCCTGAGTTGAGGAAACAAATAGAAGATAATGAAAATGGATTATGCAAGATTAGCCGTACGCTACCTACTGGTGAAGATATGTATGACAGCGGAATCCTGCAAGATGTGTTGGTCAGTGATAGGGCTACAGTGGAATTGGTAGTTAATGAAGAACAGTCATACACCAAGACCTCATTAGGAGATGCACAGGACAGCAGCAAATCTGAAAAAAAGATTCTTGGAGTCCAGTGGAATTTTGTGGAGGACAATCTCATTTTTGACCTGAGGTCAGTTGCTCGACTAGCTTCGGAATGCAGACGCACTAAGAGGAACATTGCTGCTGTAGCGGCAAAATTCTATGACCCAATCGGTTTTATATCACCAGTTGTCGTGCAGTTCAAACTTCTCTTCCAAGATCTTTGTTCAAGAGGAGGTGACTGGGATGACACATTGGAAGGTCAACTCAGAATGAAGTGGGATAAGCTGGTTGCAAGTCTTCAGAATTCTCAGCCCCTTCGTCTTGAGAGATGCTATTTCAAGGAACCACGGAATGAAATTGTCTGCTGCAATCTTCACGGTTTTTGTGATGCTTCCTTAAAGGCATATGGTGCGGTTGTATACCTCCAAGTTCATACAGCTTCTCGCACTTACGTGAAGTTTGTTGCATCCAAGACAAGAGTAGCTCCACTGAGCAGTGAAACAATCCCCAGATTGGAACTTTTAGCAGCTGTCATACTTGCGAGATTAGTCAAGGCCATTGAAGGAGCTCTGAAATGTGAAGTTGCTATCAAGAGGATTACCTGTTGGAGTGACTCTGAAGTAGCACTTTGCTGGATTAGGGGCATAGACAAAGAATGGAAACAGTTTGTACAAAACAGAGTCAAAGAAATTAGAAGCCTTCTTCCAGTACAGGGCTGGAGGTACTGCCCCACAGACAGCAATCCTGCAGATGTCCCATCCAGAGGTATGAGTTTGTCTCGGCTCGTGGAAAACACACTCTGGTTGATGGGTCCTGAGTGGCTGAGCCATCATGAGGAAGAGTTGAAGAACGTTGTCAATACCGAGCGCATTCCTGAAGAATGTTTAACAGAAATGACAGTGAAAAATCGAGGGAACCTGAAATCTTCCACTCTTCTTGTGAACACTAAGGACTCCAGCATTAGCCGTGTTCATGTACGAGTCCGCATGGATTCGAACCCTGACCCTGTGGGTGTACGACCAAGAAGAAATCCAAGAAGACAAGCTGCTGTAGATGCAGAGAACAGGAGAAGAACATTGATTGAGGAACTGATCTAAGTTTGGACAAATCAATCCTAGTTTGTTGTACTTTGTTGTACTTAGTGTTGACCAGTCTTGCAGTTACGTTTGTTTAATGTAACTCAGCTGGTCAACAGGTGGGGAGGGTGTTAGAACTCTTGTAAGCGTGACATTTGTTAGCGTGACTGGACGTGACACATGTGTGTGCGCTAAGACTAGTGGTCTGTAGGAGACCTCGTGCTGTTGCTTGAATTTGATCCTCGCTTGTGTTTTGCGTTGTTTATATTATACAGTCCCCAGTAAGAGAATTAAAGGGTTGAAATTGAGCCGTGGAGTGGATCTTAATTTCCTTTCCAACACTGTGGTCTGAGTTTTTCGTGACACCTGTAGCCCCATATTGGATTGAGCCCGCAAAAGTACAGCGTGTTACCACAGTTAAATCATTCAAGCGTGTCGGGGGTTAAAAAGTGAAACACGCATAAAATGACTACCCAACCATGTTGAACCTAGCATAAAATGACAACTGAGCATGTCAGGTGTGAAATTAAAAACGCGTAATTTGAATGTCGCATGGAAAGCCAACATCGCATTGTCAAACTTCAATGTCGCATTGTGAAACTCTAATGTTGCAAGTTTGATGTCACATTGCCAAACTCTAATGTCGAATCGCTGACAACAAACATAGAATGTGAACAGAACATCGAAAGCGGAAGTCGAATTTTGGCGGGGATATAACGCCATACTTCTATATATTGAAGCAGCAATTTATAGAATCTGTCAACAAATCATGCCAGGTATAAGTTGGCAATCGGTCATAATTTATATGGCATTTTGCGGGATGACAGCCATTTTGCCAAAGGGCAGAAATTGAGAACTTTTACGATAAAGATAAAAGATTGAAAAGGACATTTACAAACATTAAAATCTTACTTTACATTTTCCTTAAAGCATGAACAGAAGATACAAACAGCCTTGAGGTCACAACAACGAACCAAATCGAAGTAGCAACCAACTTGAAGTGAAAACCTGCAAATGACCTTGAATTATGACAATGTTCGGTTTACATCTGTGAAAACTCGCTCGAAGTTTGACGCGCTGTATCATGGGAAGGGCTTCCAACCCCCCTGATGCCTGTACCATTCGCGCCCACACCTGGAATTTCCGAAATTTTTGGTCGAATGGAAAGCGCACAAAAAGTCTGCAAAAATCCAGTAGTGCCGGGTCCCCGCGCGGTATGAAATCACTGGTCATTTTCTTTTTTCTTTCTTTCTTTTTTAACTTTGTTTTGTTATGTTTTTGTTTTGTTTTGTTTTTATTTTCCGAGCTGATACCAGTTTGTTTTTGTTTAATTTAATTTTTGAAAATTTAATTTTACATATTTTTCTCATAATTATTATGATAATTGTTCAATGTTCGGTGATGTGCCGGAATGTTCCTTGTTCCTGCTTTTATCGACGCCCTCCGATGGATAACAATTTATCCCAGGCCTGGATTTATCCAGTGGATACCTCGAGCAAAGGGGGGCCAGGGGGCCAGGAAGCTAAGCAAACCCACACTGATGGCCATTTTGTGACATAAAACTTCCTTGTTCATTGCCCTTCATGAAGTGCCTTAGTTTTACTTTACTTATCGAAATGGCTATGTTTGGAAGTAATCAAAAACATAAAATACCTGGTTCAGTTGGGTATAGTGGTATATTTCTTGTACTGTTCGCTAATATCCAGTTTGTTGGTGAGTTTGATGTTTCATACAGTGGCATTCTATAGATGATAATCAGTCTCCTTAAAATAACTGCTTGCATGTAGAGTACAAAGATGCCTTGGAACTCCAAGATCAGCTTAACAACAGTACATGTATATGTGTAGCTCTTTTTGCATTGTGTGTTGTTTCCAGAGTGTTCGTTATTAATTAAGTCTTAGAAACCCCAATATTAGGACTACCCAGGAACAACCCAAGCTTAGAAATTTAAAAAAAAGCATTCAGCATAGAGAGTCACTATACCACAAGGACAGCAACATGTTTCTTCCCCTCAACAAAGTTAAGCTCTTTTCGGA
>JAEMPF020004219.1:39906-41747 GCA_022496165.2 Catalaphyllia jardinei | reverse complement strand
AGTTTAGTATTGTTCATATCGCCGCGCTATTGTATTTTAGTTTTTTTATCCCTTCTGTTTATTCCAGTCATGTGGCACGTTCGTAAGATGCTAGTTTACCGAAGAGCCTTTCCATGGTTTCCACAATTTTCAACTCAACCGTAAATAATTTACTGTTTTTTTTTCTCAAGCACAGGTTTCTATATCTACTTTCCATATAGATCATGAATAAACTGTAACATTTCTCACAGTCACCAGAAGTTTTATCCCCAGAAGCTGCCACTCGGCAATTTAATGAGTTTTTAGAGGTAGGCGCCCTTCACGTTATGTAATCTGGTAATTGCTGTTCTTTTCGTTGGATGGAGACAATGTTGTGAGTGAAACTCGTTTTCGTTAGAGCGTTTTGCTGTGTACATTTCCGTTGACCTAAAATAAGCTCAAATGTCCCACAGTTTTGTACCTATTGCGAAATCCGTTTGAATAAAATGGTAGTTTAAACTCAGTTTCCTAAGCGTGGTATATTAAATCAGTTTCCTGGTCCTCACCTTGTCCACGTTGACCATTATGCTGGACACGTGAAATTTTGCAGGTAGTGTAAATTGCTGGAATTTTTACGGGGGAAAGTTAAGCCATGTTATCATACAACAACAATGACGAGGGAGAGGAGGTGTGTCTAGCTTGAGAAAATGCAGTTTGAATCAAAACTATACACCTAATCGCAACATTGAAAAAATGAGGGGTGGCAGTATCCTTAAAATAATCTCTCACTGTGTTACCTATGGAGCTTTAAAAATTCCATGACTTGCCAGGCCTGGAAAAAGAAGATTTATAATTCCAGGACTTCCCATGTTTTCCATTACCCATGCAAACTTTGATCAGTGTTTCTTTAAATTCGTCCAGGCCTTGTTGATATTGCAATAAGACGTATTTTTAAACAGGAGGACTAAACGGAAAATAAAGAGTACTGAGACATTCTCTCATTTTTTATCAAAATGAGTTGGATATTTTAGAATACAATCAATTAATCAAAGAGTCAATGTTAACGTTATTGAGTTGCTGTGGTGTAACTGTGGAGACCCTGTGTAGCATGCAGTGCACTTCCCAAGGAGTATATTTAATTTCTAGAGCTTTAGCCAGTTGAAAGTTCTGATAGGATTTGTTCATTACCAGTCTATAAAAGCCAATTTCATTTCCGATCTTTAAGAAATAATATTACTACAGGTGTACGCAAGCACCCCCCTACATATTCTGCACCATATATTTGTGGCTGTCTAGGGTCTAAAATTGACTTTTTTGACTTTAGCTACAGCTTTAAACTTAATGAAACCTTTCCATCACAAGCTAGTGATATGCTATTGGCAAAAGGGCTTGGAAGTTTCTGTCAGTATAATTGCTTTTGCCAAAAATTAAACTTAACATTAATTTGGGAATGAGATAAATGTGACAGTGGCATAGTCCTGAAATAGTTATTCCCCCACTGGTGGCCAGTTGTAAAATTCTGATTATCAGTGTGAACTTTATAGCAACACTGGCAGCTAGAAAGGGGTGATTTCAGACTCTGCTGTCGGCTGCCCCTCTAAAATTCCAATTTTGGGGGTTTGCCACTGTCTCAGGTGTCTGTGGTGTTGCCTTCAGCGAACAATGTGGCCAATGTGGTAAACTCTTTTTTTCTTTCGTTTTAACCCTTATTGCTGCAGTAGCCAAAACCCAACTACTCAGACACACTTTAAGAACCTGGATGTAAAGTAACACACTGGTCATTTTTTTCAACTTCTGCTATTCTTTCATGACATCTATCAACCTCCATGCAACATCTACGTTCTTCATGCTGGACAACGAGCTCCAACAAACAATTTATACAC
>JAEMPF020004219.1:29906-37406 GCA_022496165.2 Catalaphyllia jardinei | reverse complement strand
TGTAGTTCAATATCCAAATAATTCGTCACAGATGGACTCAGATATCAATTAGAGATTCTGGCACCGCAAAAATACATGTATATGTATATATAACAAATAAAGAACAGTGACGAGTAGCCCTTGCTGATTCATCAGTTGCTGTTATAATCTCACTGCCTTCACTCTCGCGATCGGGAAAACAATATTTTTTGATCCTTCCTAAACTTCTTGGAGAAACGGTTGAATATTTACCAATTTGCAGAGTCTATACGATGAATAAAGCATACAATATCGACTTCTAAGGGTTTTCTTGTTGAAATCATCACAGCAATTTGATGTGCACTCGACGACGGTGTTGGTACGAATGAGCTGTTTTCCCATTACGACCAGCATGATTAGCGATCATAGGCCGCACACCACCTGACCTGAAGCTAAAAGTATTACACAATAAACCTGTATTGTATTGTATTGTATGTCTTTCCTTACCGTCTTTGTCAGTACTTTTTATTACAGTGTCACTTTTTAAGAACATATTAATACTAATGTAATTACATACTCCAGGTGGAAATGTTAATTCTCTAAAAGTACTGCCGTTATCTGAGCTGTATTTTATTAATTGCTTGTAATTTGGATTGATGTTAAACCAAGTAAACGAAATATTGATGATTCTGTTTAAACCAACCACATGCACATAATTACTGTCTATAACAATATACGAGCAACAATTTCTGTATTGCGATTGGTTAAGAGCATTTCAATTAATCCCAAATCAGTGCAAAAAAGTGAAATTGTTTGCACAAAAGAGCAAGGGGGACTTTTGTCTGATTGGTTAAATTGTTACCCTAGTTCTCAGACTCTTTATGAGCGCGGGCTCTTACTTGGTGTAGATGACACAGCTGACGTACAACAATAAAGGACAAAAGGACAAAAGAACGAGGAAAACAATGAGTACAATAAGTTTGTGGAGCGGCGTTCTTTTGTAAAGTGTACTGTGTCTTCTACGCGAAGAAGGAGCCCGAAAATCTTAAAAACAAAGATGGTGTCCGAAAGAGCGATTTCATGTTGACTTTGCTTTATTGCTTTTTCTAGAGTTTCAGAAAAATGTGGGAAGTTTTTTAGTTTGTCCTCCTTTTCAGAATGGCAGAAAAATGTTGGGTGATAAAGCTCAAACGTTCTGTAGGTTACCATTCTCGCTTCTACTGGGAAGCAACTGTTTCCCTCGTTGCTTCTTCTGCTTCTTGCTTCCGTTTGTTGGGTGAAAAATGTTCCGCAACAGGTGCCAAAACAAGTTCTTACCGCACTTATGTAACGTTTAGAGAAAAGGTAGTGTGTAGAAAGTGCTGCTGTAAGTTAATTAACAATACTGTAATAGTGAAAAGGAGTTTGTTATATCCGTTTACATTACTGATTCAATACGGGTATCAATCTGTAATAACAAGGTAACCCTAGCTCTCTGGGCACCATCAACATGACATTGCGTGACACCGTTGCCATAAAAAATTGTACAGGAATATAACGTTCGTACAGAATAAGAAAATAAGGGGAAAATAATAACATCGACTTACCTTTTTTGTTGTGTGTATAATTAGTGTTTTCATGGCGTTTGGACACATTTTGGAACGATTCTAGCGCGTTTTAGCTTCTCTGTGTTCCTCTCCATATGTAATTCCGAATTATATATGCAGAGGAATACAGAGAAGCTAAACCTCGCTAGAATCGCTCCGAAACGCCTGAAACCGCCATATAAGCACAAGTTATACACACACTCAACAAAGGTAAGTCGATGTCATTGTTTTTCTCCTTATTTTGAACTATTCTATACGATTGTTATATTCCAATACAAAGCTGTTACGCAATGTCATTGACGGTGCCCAGAGAGCTTGAGCTATCTGTGGTAATAATTGATAATCAAATTTATTAGGCTTCCTAGCTTGTTAACTTTCTAGTTATTTTAGTAAGCCAACACTCTTTTAGTTTTATTTCTATTTCATGCTAATTTAATAAGGGTCAATAAAGTTGTTGTTGTTGTCCTTAAAATTTAATTGATCTTACTAAAAAAATTTCTCTTTCCACTCTTCAATCTTTCTCTGTTTTTATGGACATTTGCAAGATCGGAAAGTTACATCAAAAATAGCATAGAAGCACACATAAAGTGGGGGAAAGCTTTTGAGCTGGTGTACTAACCAATTTCAAGCATCCCTTTGATATAACAATGATTAAAATGATCATTTCCTTATACAACACAATTAGCAGTGACGTATCCAAATTCCAGACCTTAAGCTAAGGAAGGGAGGGGAGGCGGTCTTGATTTACTTGCCCTACTGGCCTTTTTCCCTTCTATCATTTGTTTTTTTTGCCAAAATGGAGGGGCCCTCCCGTAGATACGCCACTGATTAGGACTATTGTGTTTGAAAGTAGAGAAACTCTATGGATAGCACTTTACCCTTCCTTATTTGGATAAACATTTCACACAATATTGCTTGTAGGTACTGTTGTGGCTTTCAAGAATATATATTGTTTGGTTGCTGGTATTTACATGCATTAAGAATGAAAAATGGATGTGATGTAACCCAATAATGTTCAAGTGCAGGTTGATAGATTTATAACACAGCCATTGTGTGAAAAAGATGCCATGCAACAAACTGTCACCATTGTGAATCAAAACAGTTGCCACCGCAATTTTCCCTTTCGTAAACAAGCGGCCATTTTCTCAACACTTGGAAATTGTTTTAACTCTCCACAACTTTTTCTCTCATCGGGCAGAATGGCTAATGTTCTCGTGACATTTATACTTGCAGTTCAAGAAATTCTAGATCTGTTATATTTTGCGTTATTATTCATAAACAGTCAAACAGAACTTAATTCATTGGTTGTTGAGAACGCATGCTATACTCCACAGGGAATATCACACAGCTTGTTATGCCAGAGTAGGTTGGCCGATGCGTAACAAATGCGTTCCTTAATTTCGCTAGGAAATCGCTGTGAAAATCGGATGAAAATCGGAATGAATCGCTATGAAAATCGGATCGCGATCGCTTGAGGTTCTTTCAGGCTATAAAATGATAGCGTGCTCGGTCGACTACATTGTAAAAAGATGCGTCCTTCTTTGAACGCACTCGCCTGATTTTCTTTCGAAATAAAAGGGACCTTAAGCATCGACAACGAAATGCACGACGACGACGTTCGCAACCCAAGGAGGACTGGGTCGAGGGTTTCGTTCTTGGCGGGAAAAAGGAAAGTTAAGCAGTGTGTTGTTTGAGGAGACGACGACGTTTGGTTCTCCGACTAGTTGCTCTCGCTATGGCTTTCAAAAACGTCCGAAATCTGCTTCTAATTAATCACAACGATGGCTTTATCGATGATAATGAATTTTTTTTTCTGTACGACCTCTTTGCATCGAGAAACCTCGACTTTTCGTATGATTCGTACGCGCCTTTTGACCTAGAAGAGCTCGATGAGTCCGAGAGTTTTGCAGATTTTCGCTTTAGAAAACGAGATATACGAATTCTGAAGGAAGTTCTGCAAATCCCTGACATGATTACTTGCAGTCAGGGCTCTGTTTGTGATGGACTAGAAGGTCTCTGTATGCTGTTGAAGCGGCTCATTCCCATGCAGATATGGAGACATGATCCGTAGGTTCGCTAAACCTGTTCCAGTTCTTGGCATCATCACCAATCATATGATTGACTATGTGTATAATGTTCATGGGAATAGAGTACTAAACTGGAGTCATGAGGGCCTTAGCCCTGTCAACCTGCAGACTTACGTTGATGCTGTGACAGCCAGGGGAGCCCCACCGCCCAATTGTTTCTGGTTTATTAACGGTACCGTTAGGCCAATATCAAGACCTGGAGATCATCAGCGACTTCTTTATAATGGCCATAAAAGGGTTCAGGCCCTGAAATTTCAAAGCGTTGCTTTACCAAATGGCTTGATAGGAAATCTGTATGGCCCAGTTGGTAAGTTACAAAACAGTACAGGCTACCAGCTGTAAAGCACGGACGTGATCCGCTTTCGACCGGTCGCAGGCCTGAGAAATGCAGTACAGCAATTGTAAATTTTTGTAGGTCTAGCACTTATTTTAAAAACAGGGAAAAGATTCCAGAACAACTGAAACATTTTGAAGGGCTATAGGGCATTCAATAATGATGATATTAGAAAACAATTTTTGAAGTACTCATATAATCAACAACTTATGTAACCCAATTATCAGCAACCTTTACTCTTACACTTATACCTACCATCACCTACCTATTTTTAGAGTGAAGAAAACATGACGCAGGAATGCTTGCTGATTCACAGTTACTACACGACCTTCATCGGTTTGCCTACAATCCAGCTGGCCAGGCAGTCTGTGTTTATGGTGACCCTGCCTATCCCCTTAAAGTGCAAATTCAAGGACCCTTTAGACATGGTGTATTGACACCAAAAATGGAGCAGTACAATACAGAGATGAGTGCTGTTAGAAGTTCCGTTGAATGGCTGTTCGGAGATTTAATTAATTCATTTAAGTTTAATGACTTTAAAAAAGTCCTGAAGCTTTTCCTCAGCATCGCGGGGAAGATCTATGTTGTTTCTGTCTTACTGCGTAATGCAATAACATGCTTGTATGGTAATATGACCTCAGAATTTTTTGACCTTAGGCCACCCACTCTTGACACATACTTTAGCTAGGAAACCATACTATTACCCAATTTGCATTGCCTCTGATAAAATATGTATCAAAACGGTATAACTCCGGTTAACCATGGTGGATGTTTGTATGTTGATAGGTTAAAGACTATTTATCACTTCATTATACTTTTTGAAAGAGAAAATGAGTGATAATAAATTTAAGCACAACATTGCAGGCCAACTTGTTTGGAAGTTTTGTATCAAACAAGTTTAATATATATATATATATAGAAGCCAGAGCCGGGCCTGTCTGCCTGATGTTGAGCTGGTACTAACCCTAATTACCATGGTGATTTAATGAATTATTCAGAGTTAACCCTGGGTGAAAGCTACCCTAATCTAACATGACTGAGTGAAGATACCCATGCTTCTCTAGAGATTGTGCCTTCATGATGCTCAAAATAGGCTTAATTTCTAGAGTGCAATCTTTAAACGTATGAAATACTATGAACAAATTACATGAAAGCAAAGGGAGGAAAGAATAGACGGTAGGAAAGAATAGACCTGCTCTAAATGCTATTTTTGTGTACATCTAGTAATTGCACATTAGGGGAAACTTTGGCCAATTAGACCCCTTTGAACAGAAGATATCTGTTTATTGACAAAGACAATTCTCTTTATTTCTTCTTGAAAGTCGCAAGACTCTATATAGAAAATGAACAATCACATCTATCGACAATGCTCTGATTCAAATGCTCTGATTCAAGGAGCTATGGTAGGTTAACATGTTCTTTGTAGCTATCCTATTTCAATAGATTAACAGAGAAATAGTAATTCGCACAATGTCCAGTGCTCACTCGAGCTAAGCATTTAATATTTCCATTGGACATATTCTCTACCAATAACAAGTCGGGTAAATGACAGGACCCTTGGTAGATAACTGAACTAATAACAAAAGTCAATTCAACAAGTTCAGGGCTCTTCCGCATTCACTAGGTTCGAGCTCAATGCTTTTTCATATTTTCCAGCAATGCCATAAATCCTTGTTTTATTGGTTAAGCATAATTTGAAGGTTTCGCTGTTGAAGCTGCTGCTGTTGCTGCATCTGATTCATCAGCGCTGAGAACATGGTCTGTTGCTGCTGCGCAGCCTCTTCTTGTCTGGTTTCTGCTAGATCAAGCTCTCTTTTTTTAAGGGCTAACTCTTCCTTCTTCAGTTCTCCCTCCTTCTCTGACTTCTTGGCCAAAAACTCGATTGCATCAGAGGTGCTTCTTCTCACTTTAGTCTTTTTGGGTTTCTGACCACTATCATCGCTCTTTCTTTTCGTCATTGTTTTAAGAGCTGCTTGTCTGATTTCCTCTGCTGCAGCTTTTTCGTTCTCATCTTTAGCCTTCTTTTCAGTTCTCAGGGCATCAGTCCTTTCTTCTGCGATCTGCTCTCTCTCCCGAATCTCTTCCAGTAAGGCATCGAGCTCTGTGAGTTATGGGACATCATTCCGGATGCTTTCGCTTCTTCTCTTTGCTTTAGTTTGTGCCGGGAGATCAGGAGTGCATATCGATCTCTCACCGCCCTCGCTGTAACCCTAAATTCCGGTGTCTTGAGAGAATTCAAATGGGTTGCGATGCTTTCCCATACCTTGCCTCTCTCGCTGCTTTTCGGTTTAAAATTGTAAGGTTCACTCGTTACAGCTTCGCGAAGCATCAGGATATTATGGTCTTCTGTCCAAACAAAGTACCTGGATTTACTTGCTGTCAAAAGAACACGAAAACACATATTTCATTTTGTACCAAAACTGAAGATTTATACCTTGAACTACAGATTCAAATTAGCACAATGATATGTTGGTCTAAAATAGAACAACATGATATCAAATATCCTATTATTCTCCTTTAAGAGACCGAAAAACTTACATGTACATTTCTTTTGAACTGGTTCTTGCACGCCGGCCATGGTTTCGGATCCCTCTGAAAGAAAAGTCATTTTAGTTTGTTGAAATTCGTTAAACTGTTAAACTTTTGACTTCCGCTGGTCCACAAATAATACAAGAAACAATCATTACAACAGAAGGTGGAGATGGAAGTTTATCATCATGTAAAAGTTTAGTTATTTACTTACGTTTTCACCAGAACGGAAACCTGCTGAAATTCAGTCGTCCACGAAGGCTAGACGACGTTTTGCCAACATCGCAAATACGCAGAACCCTCGCGCGAGAAAATTTTACTTCCGCCCGCCGTCGTCGTGCCATTTCGTTGTCGATGCTTAAGGTCCCTAAAAACATGGCTCGTCCTTTTTGGATTAGGCTCAGGTTGTTTCATTTTAATTTCGAGAAACGAAGAGAAAGCGTTAACTTGCTCATGCATGTGCTATTTACTGATATGTCTAAACTTCTTCTTTGTCGCTGAAGCGTCTGCCTCTATGTTGTAGATTTTCTATACCAGCTTCGGTCATTCGCTCGTTCAAGTTTGCGGCTTGTTCTTCGATTGTTTTGTTCAGTTGGTTTTCCTTATCGTTCATTTCGGCGAAGATGTAGTATGGTGATAACAAATTTCTTAAGGATAAATAGGCAGTTTCATCCATGTTTTCTCTTTTTTCGTTTGCTTCCTTTTTTCCATTATCCTCGGCTTTTATCTTTTAACGAAAGTTCTAGTTTTCGTGTTTAGCAAATTACTGACACGATCGTAGGCAGACCACTCGTGCTAACTCGCGTCTACAGATTTCCTTCTTTTTCAGCTCGCATTTGCAAGTCAATAGCATTTATTTACGGCCGACTGCATTTGGTTCGTTGTTTTTTCATAGCAACTATTATCTACGGAAGCCTGTAAGGGACATCCGAGATGCGACTTAATAAAAGAAGAAAAAAAAAATATGGAGTTAAATGCGAGATAAAAATGCGAGATGCGAGATAAA
>JAEMPF020004219.1:0-24906 GCA_022496165.2 Catalaphyllia jardinei | reverse complement strand
GACCGTCAAAAGAGAGGCATCCCTCTTCCTGAACCAAATCATAACTCCCCAAAACTAAACCCCGATCCAATTCCCTAACTCTGGGAGGTAGATTTTCATCGTACCTCACAGGCACTCTTCTGCGTAGGTTCTTTTCCCCTGATTGGTTGCAGGGAAGGCACACACAAAACGTTTTAGCTCATTAATGTCCTGCCAGGAGGCAGATGGCTCGGAGCCAACACTCGAGGCGAGCCTTGCCGAGGCCCCTGCTGGATTTAAGACTTTCGCTAGTTGCATGTAGTACAACGCCGTGTGGCGCCTTGACCATCCCACGTGATCCATGATTTCAGCCAGGTCCGCACCGGTAAAGGCCAGGGTAATTGCACAGCCTGACCGGAAACCGTGGAGTGGTAAAAAATAATGCCTTGATAGCCTCGTTCAAATCATGACTTTTGCCTCCTTGATTAGTCCACGCATGCATGACTGCCTGGTTGTCAATCATGACATCGACGCGACAATGTTGGACAAGATGTTTAAAGGCTTGTAAGACCTTATCCACTTCCATGGCTTCCCTTGTCGCGATATCCAGCATCATCTCATCCTTTGACCAATAATCAGATGCCTCCTGCTTCACAGGCGTAGAGATGACCCCACCCCATCCGGTTTGGGAGGCATCCGTTGCCATGTTAATCTGAAGATGTTTCTCTTCGCGCCAAGGTAGAGGGTCATCCCACCCTTCTAGAAATAACCAATGGGCGATCTCATCGCGCAGTGCACCCCGGATCGCCATTGGTTTCATTGTGCGCATACCCCTTGAGATTGCTGCCGACATCTCTCTAGTAAACAGACGCGCTGCTGGAACAACCAGGGAAAAGAAGACGCACTTGCCGACCAAACGTTGAAGCGTCTTGACCGAAACATAACTCGAGCCTAATGTCTCTCGGATCAGCTCTAGGAACTTGCGCTTTTTGTCCGGGATCAGGTGGAAAACTTCCCTACTGGAGTCCGCGAGAAAGCCAAGATAAGGGACCATCTTTTGGGGGGTTAAGATTGACTTCGTTAGGCCCAGAAAATATCCCAAACGTACCAAAAAGAACGCCACAAGAAATACTGCTGATTTGGCCGCCGCCAAATTACGCTCATCTGCAGAGTGTAGGGTACCATATTCCCCTTCGCTAAGTGGCACCTGGAGTTGACCATTATGCCTATCATCAATATATAGGAGATATGGGATCCCCAACGAGCGCAGAAAATTAGACGCCATAAGGCCCGTCGAATGATACACATAAGGGGAGATCCTCCAGCCAAACGGTAGGGAGTTATATGTAAAGTACCAACCACCCCACTGGATTCCGAAATATGTACGACTGTCTTCCAACAGCAAAAGGTGGTCGTATCCAGATTTGTCGTCAAGGACGGTCTGATAAGAGTCCTTGAAAACATACCGAGGCAAATCTGTCACCCTATCCAGGGTGAAAGGCTTCTCTAGCATCCACAAGTTTAGGTACCGCGCATCATGACACAGTCTCGGCTTTGATGGCTCAACCGTCAACGGTAGTACAATTTGAGGCGGGGTTACTTGGCCAACCTTACCCACCAAAGAGATCGCACCAGTTTTTTAGACGACTTAAAAATGTCGTCCTGACAAACTCCCCAAACTGTTTACAGGATACATTATTTTTAAACAATCTGTGGGGTGGCCGGTCGGAATCGTAATGTTCCCCCTTGAACGTTCCCTTAAAGTGTTTGAAATATAGGAATATTGACACCTTATTCCCAATCCAAGACAATACCTTCTCCTGGTGTGATGAAGGAGCAAGTTTCGCGATTTCTGCCCACTGGGTTATGCGTTTGTGAAGTTCCCCCGCCACAAAAGTATCAGGATCCCGAAATAGCAACTCTTCGATATGCCCGATAACTTCTCCATTCTCAACTAGTCGAGTTTTCTGCATCAACTGGTCATTTGCTGCCCCCTCACTGCTGACCGATACGGGGTTCCCCCTTACGTCTATCCACTGTATCGCACCTGCGCGATCACCAAAGTTGTTGATAAAGTTATCAAAGTTGTCATCTTTTTCCCATAACCAGAATGTTGCCTAAGGGGAAAAAAGGATTTTTTTTTTAAAGAACCCCGTACAAGCCAGCAGAGAGAGGACAGTCTTGACCCAGTATGACCGGGAGGGTTTTGAGATACCCTGTTTTCAAAACTCTCAACTCTCTGTGACTACAGTCCAGGTAAGAAAAAAAAAACAACAACAACAATGTGCGAGAACAGAAGGGAAAAACAAACAAATGTTACAGGCAGGTGTTACCGACCCCTCCACCTTCCCTTGTAAAGGCGATACTAACCGAATACCACTTAAGAATCGCATCCAATCGAAAAAACCCGACAAGTTTCAAATGTTTATTGCGCTCATTGAACTTGTTATTAACATGATTATCACTGTTATTACAACTTGTTTTCCTTTCATGCGCTTCAGTGGTTTAGTACACCTATTAGAACTTGTTATCTTTAGCACGACCTAGGGTTGCTGAGGGCCTCTGCTGTGCACCCCTCCTTGCATAACACCTTGCCATAATGTGGCCATACTTTCCACAAAAATAACATTGGACGGGAGCGCCACTTCTCCAGCCCCGACCTCTATATGGGGCATCACCACGTTCACGGTAAGAAGATTCAGACGACGGGCTTCTCCCAGTCATCGCTTTCTCCACCTTCGCAACCGCCTCGTACACTTTCGTATGGTCTCTGTCCCCGAGGAGGCGCAGAACCAAAGCGCGAAAATGTTCCTTTGGGAGGTCTACCTTTGCCCTGGCCGTCTGATACACAAGGCGGTAGAAATCGCGTTTCCCATCCTTATCATCCCTGGAGGTATTCTGAAGGGTCTCCAGAATATCAATCGCCTCGTACTTGTTAAATTCTGAAAGCGGCCGTGCCGCATAATCGAGCATCTTCCTTTTCACAGAGGCCACAGAGAGTTTCGTCAACTCCTCAAGAGACTTTTGTAAATCACCAAACTTTTTCTTTAGAGTCTAGGAGAGCAAATAAAGGGAAGAGTGAGATTATACGAACATCACTCACGAAGTTTCTTTTGTTTTAGCGAACTCTCGCCCCATTGCATTACAGAAAAACACAGAGTTTCATTGCATTATCGAAAAACTTCCACTGCATTGCCGAAATACTCGAATTTCCCTTTTCCATTTTCAATCTTTATTTATTTATTTTTATTTTCCGATTTCATTTTATTTATTTATTGTATGGGGAACACCCCCATCTGTCCTAAGGCGAGCTCTCGCCCATTTCTTTCCCTTTTTATTTTCATGAAGAATTCTCATACATTTCTTTCTCCTTTTTCAATTTTCAAAGTGAATTCTCACCTCATCACTTTCCTTTTCTTTTCTCATGGCGAACTCTCGCCCCATCACTTTGTTCTATTCCTCATAGCGAACTCTCGCCCCATTACTTTTTCCTATTTCTCATGGCGAGCTCTCGCCCCATCACTTTCCCTATTTCTCATGGCGAACTCTCGCCCCATCACTTTGTTCTATTTCTCATAGCGAACTCTCGCCCCACCACTTTCTCTTCTCTATTTTCATGGCGAACTCACGCCCCATCACTTTCTATTGCTCATGGAGAACTCTCGCCCCATTGCTCTTTCTTTTTTTTCCCTTTTTTCCTTTTGGTGAACTCTCACCCCATAGCTCATTCGCGTTATCCTGAGTTACAACATTTCACCTCTATACAATAAAGCCACGCACATAAGTGAACGGTAAGTTCCCGCCCCATCTGAGTGTTGCATATAAATTCTCGACAACAATTGAGAGAAAAACACAATCCGCGAAAGCCGGTAATGAAGCATTCACTCCATTACAAATAACTCCAATATCCCGGTGTGTTGAATACAATACTAAAAAAAAAAAAAAAACCAGAGAAACCCGCCAAGGTCCAAACCTAATACACTAGAGCTGTTCAGAAGCAACTAACCGGCAAACGCGGACAAACTGAGCGGGGAAAAACCCGAAAAATAATGAAAAACCCCAACAACACGAAATTAAATACATGTAAACGAAACGCATTTACCTCAAGCTCTCCTTGAGTTGGTTCCACGTGCACAGCTTCTTGCGGAGCCACTGGAACTTGCGCCGGCGGAATTTGTTGGGCTGGAACTTGCGCCGGCGGAATCTGTTGGGCTGGAACTTGCGCCGGCGGAATTTGTTGGGCTGGAACTTGCGCCGGTGGAAACTGTTGGGCTTGAGCAGGTAAGATAGCCTGGCCCACAACAAGTTGAGCTGGCGCCGGCAAAACTTCTACGTCTCCACGAGGCACTTGACCATCTTGGGCCGCTTGTTCCGCGCCCGCTTGCAATTCATCCACTTGTATAGGTCTCAGACGACCACGAACCGGGCCGGGGTATTGTACATTCGCCATCCAAGTAAAGTAATAACACGAGGCAAGGAGATTCCAACTATTCGAGCGACACGAACTGGAGCACAACCGAACCGCGCTGCAGTTGAGCCAAAGTGATAATTTATTCACACGTGTTGATCTTATATGCGTCACTTTAATGTATGCAGTGTGAATAGCACTAAAATTTACACTTCAGAGTTAATTCTCTGTTACTTCATTTGGCAAAAGACATTTCTCTCACTGTCACAGCTTCTAAACCAAATATAAAGTTTGGAATATCAATATATTATTTTCGAGTCGGATGTAAGTTCGTGACAAACTGATGTCACGCTATAGTCGAACGAAGCAAATTTTGGTTGTGAAAGATTCATCTTCGAGATGAATTTGGAGCAACTAGAACACCAGAAACATCTTTATTTCTATACGTTCAATTGTGACAGAGTAACTGTAGTTTTCATTAGCTAAAGCCGATTCCATGTCACAGATTAGTTTTTCCGATATTCACAAAACTGCTAGCTCTGTTAAGCTGGACTGGCTGATAAAGCAGCGTTGCCAACGAGTGTACTGAAATCAAATGCGGGGATATTTTGTTTATAACAACAAGGGTTGGCTGGAGTAAACTTTAACTCGACTTTAATCAAATGATTGCTTTTCATCAATAGTAGAGAACAATGCCGCTCATTTTAAGAGCTGTAAAACACGAAGCGTTATAAACTGAATTTTGAGAATCGACTTCCGACCTCAAATCATTCATCCGACAAATAGTAAACAGCGGCACACCAGAAACCAGGTACGAAATTTTACAACAGCATAGTGTACACATTAAACAGTCAACCATTAATGGGAATTCACATATCACAAAGGAACACAAAAGTAATTTTGAGGTAAAAAAAGTCCATTTATCGATCACAACATTCACTTCACTTGAAAATGAAATGGATTAACTCAAAAACACAAAGGTATCCAAAAATGAAAAAAAAATAACTTCATAGCAGTGCTAGAGTCGAATTTAGTGAAGGATTGATGCAGAATAGAATGGTGACACATTCTTGTTTAACCACGCTTTAAAATCGAAAATGAGAACACCATGGTTTCCTCATCTCCGCAAGATGAGAAAAAGAAAAATCTAAAATATAAGCTCAAGGAACCAGTACACAGTAGCCATGTTCCTTTCGTTTACCGTCCAATAAGGTCTGTGGTACGATTCGGAGTACTGCAAATACGAATCAACGCTTGCTTTGCTTCATCTTTGTTTCAAGGAAATCGCCATCTTTGTCGATGACATGTGTGCACGAAAAGCGGATTATCGACCCTAAAATTGCTATAACCGATGTGAAACGGGCATTTTTTCTCTTCACTTTGAATTGCTTTTCACGGTTACATGCTTTACATCACTTACTTAGAACCTGTTAAAGAATGATTCTACCTTCCAAGGATTGTTGTCAAATTCAACAGCACCAAAAACCGCGAGTTCACGCAATGCATGAACGAAAGTGGTAATAGGAAAAAACTCTCTTCACTTTTTCGCGCATGCACAAAATTGAAAAGTCGTTCTCGTTCTCGTACTCGTGGTGCTGCGTCGGTGGGAGTATTACAAGATAATTTGGTTTTGACAACTGAGTTGATAATGTGAATTGGCCACCGTAAGCTTCTGAATCTCTTTACGGTGGCCACTTCAAATTATCAACTCAGTTGATAAAACCAAATTATCTTGATTACTTCATAGCATGCAACACCGTGCTGATGAAACCCAACAAGGTCGAAACAGCTGTCCACGGTTGAAATTGTTGGCTTTCAGTTTGGACTCTATCATGTTGTTGCCACGTTAAGCTTTTTACGCATTATCAGCCTTGCATCATTGTTTGTTACTACAAAATACCAGTTGAAAAGGTAGATTTTAAAATTCTTTAGTACCACGAAATAAAACGCGAAGGTCCCAAGAAGACGTCCTCAGAAACTGTTACATCTTACTTTTGAAGACTAAAAGTGCAAGCATTGTACTTTTGCGATAGAACTGAAACGGGATAGAAAGGTCTTTCCCCCGCTAAACACTTCAGGAGGCAAATCTTACTTGTACAACGTCCAATGAAGAAGCTTAGATCAGGCAGCAACCACGAGAAGTTAATAAATGTCCTTCAGACCTAAGAAAATCCGTTTTGGTAGACTTTAGCTTCGTTTCTCGGTATTCTGGTTAAAGCAACTTGTGCTGGGTTGAATAGTTTTAACCGGCGTTAAACACGGCTCACAGTTTTTTAACCACTCGAAAACCATTTGACAAGAAAACCGCATCAAAACCGCTGGCCAGGGAGTTTTCCCTTTGCATTGAGGTCAAGTTCTTCAATTCAACTGCGAGAAGAGACTGCTTTTTAAATTTAAAAGAAACTGCTCAGTTTGCATACATGACGTAGAGAGGGAGTGAATGAATTTTTACGCTTGAATTCACATGTCAAATTTTCATCCAATAAAGTTGAAGCAGCTTGTTACCTCACGTAACGTCACGTAAAATACTGAAGCGTGACAGAAAATTGTCACTTGTATATTATTAACAAGTAATCAAGCGATTTTTCTAGTGCAATTTGGGGATAAAAAAGCACTTGCAAATTTATCAAATACTACAAATTGCACTCACCCTACAGCCTCATGCAATTTTTGCAGCCTTTCAAAAATTTGCTTGTGCTTATTTATTCCAAATTGCACTCGAAATCATTTGATTGCCCATACAAATGTTCGGTATGGTGAAATTAGTAACAAAATAAACTTGTGTATTGTTTGCACGATTTTGATTTAAATAGCTTGTAAAAATAATTTCTCGTTCCCTATACAGTTTAGTTAGATTATATTTTGAAATAATTATTATACATTTTACTATATCGCGGTTTGTTAATTGTTGATGTTTTAAGTAGCACATCTAAAATTAATAGCAGCAACCATATTCCTCATTTTGATACTGTTATTCCCTGCCAATATTTCACCTATTATAATCTCTAATTGTTTCAAAAGTTTCCTGGGATCATTGAAAAAGATCACGTTACCCCCTCTCTGTTTTTGTTTGATTCTTGAACCCTTCATCGTTTTTAATTTACTTTCGTAATATTTATGAATTTATTCAATATCTGATTTGCATTATATATTCTCATATAAAATTAAACAACCTGTGAAAATCATATCTAAAAAAGGATATACAACACCATCTAGAACACCACGTAGAACATCATCTAATACTGAAATTATACACTTAGAAAACATTCCTAAGAAAGCACGAGCGCTGATTGGATAAAAATCGTGTTTGTATAACTCGATGGAGACACAGAACTAGCGCGCGCTGTTGACGCAGTGATGGCGCGAGCAAAGAGAATTTACATTTTGATAATCAAAGTTAACAAGTTGTTTTTTCTTTTCTCATCACGGTGTTTTCTAAAAGAATTAGAAAAGATGTGCTCCGTGTTTCTATGGAGTTATAAAAACACTCGTGAAAGTTTGGGAGAACTCGAAAAAGCTGTGGAAACACTCGCCTGCGGTTCGTGTTCCCACAGCATTTCTCGTTCTCCCAATCTTCCACTCGTGTTTCTATTTTACGCCTCGTGTGCCACTTTTTTGTTCTTACCACATTTTGACGTCATCTGTGATCTATTACTGAACAGACGCACGGCAACATGGAATCTATTTCTTTTATATAATAACGAAAAGCCTTTTTGTTTCAAAATATTTCAACATGACGCGAAAGCTGGCCTTTTGCTCCGCACGAAAAAAAGCCATTTGACGTGATTTATGATCTATACAAAATGAAGCACTTTTATTTGTTACCATGCGTAGCAAAGAACTGTGATTGGTCGAGAAAAATCACGCCACCGTCAAACCTGACTTGAGCGTCGCTGCTCGTTGAATGAAAACTTACAGCGAAAGCAGAATTGAACTGCGAAATCTACAAATCTTGAAGAAAATGCTTGAAAAAGTAATTCAGTTTTTGTTAACGGAGCAGCCCCGTGAGCCAAAAATTAATCACACAAACATTTTGTTTATTGGGTTTGTTAAATTTCATAGAAAGCAATGGTTCTCGGCTTACCAAGACCAAGTTTGTCCGTGGTTTAGTCTCGCTCGACTGCTGACTGAGGCTGCTAGAAAATTATTTATGTATCATTTTCTAAAAGGAACGGCTTTAGCTTTCGTTTTCTGGCTTCTCGAGCCTGTTCAATGCCTCGGCAATACTTTTTTGTACCTTATCTTTTGCCCAGTCACGTAAAATATTATCCTAATTGTCAAAACTTTCCGCCATTTTAAAACGGAAGAGATAAAAAACTTTGAAATGATTACGTCAATCGTGCATCTGTCCTCTAATAGATCATAGGCGAGAACCAATCAAATTGCGACAATAACTTGGGTTATTATATAAAACTCGATAGAAACACGGTACATGTTTTCATTTCTTAAATACAGTATATGGATGATACCAAATTATGATGTTAACGATGAGAAGACAGATTTCAAACAATTCTCTAATTTTATTCCTTACAGATGCTTTCGAAAGCTTATTTGGGGTCCTTCCGGCTCGGGAAAAACCAATACTTTAATGCATATGATGTTAAATTTATTGTTTTTCGTTTAATTTGTATGTTAAGAATCTCGAACAATCGAAATATGAATATCTATTTAAAACTTTTAAACCAATAAGCAAGGAAGTAGGTTATGACGTATTAGAAGTTAGTAATGATGAAATAAAACCTGTATCAGAAATGTGTGATGATAACCAAAAGCTTGTCAATTTTGACGATTCTGTGTCAGAAACCAAACAAAAGCCTCTCACTGACTACCTTATTCAAGGAAGGCATAAGAACTGTTCAGTTATTTATCTCTCTCAGAGCAATTATAAAACTCCAAAATATATGACTGAATTGCTCTCATTTTTGTATTTATGAAATCCCAAGTATGAATGAAACATGAGTGTATACTGTCAAAATAATGTTGATAAAAAAACTATAATTAAAAGCTACTAATGATCCGTTTAGCCTTATGTATATAGATATAAACCGCGCAAATTCACAGCTAAGAACTTTAATGAGAGACTGTGATTTCTAATATAATATAATTATAATTTATATAATGCCATATTTAAATGGAATATTAGGTTGGGCAGGGGAAACTACTGCTTCTGAAACAGGAATAGTATAACGTGAAAAAGGGGACCCTGGAGCACCTGGAATCGGTTTAAAGTGGTGGTGATTATAATATTAATTCTTGGGTTGCAAGTGACGTCATCATTTTTTTCTTAAATTAAAAAGCCACTGAAGTTGTTATTTTGTCAGGCACTAGAAGGGGTAAATCTATATCTGTGAACAACTTTGAGCTCTAGAACATGCTTTGTCTAAAAAAAAAGGCACTTTTAAATTTCAGAGCTATGGCGGTGCGTGACATAAAGCTAAAAAATATAAAAAAATATATACTGATCTCAGGATTTTTAACCTTTTAGAAAAGAAAAAGAAAATGGTTATTTATCTAATGCGAAGTACACCAGGAACTCTCGAAAAGCCATAAATTCTTGGGTTGGGCCACCAAAGATGTTGTCTTCATCAGGCATGAGAGGAGATAAATTTACATCTGTGAACAACTTTTCAGCTCAGTAACTTGCTTAGTCTAAAAACAGGCAGATTTTAAATTTCAGAGTTATGGCGGTGCGTGACATAAAGCTATGAATATATACTTATCTCGGGATATACTATATATGGGATATACTATATATGGGATATATTTAAAAGTATTAGGAAAATTGCTTATTTAAATGTTTGCTAAATTAGTTCAGATAATCAGTGGCCTATAGATAGCCAAAGTAAGTTCCAGATGTTTACACTTTTTTCCGGACGCTCTGTTGGTTTCCCTTGGAGGTACACCAACATGGCGGCTTCATAATGAGCTCTCTAAATTTTGTGCAAAATAATTATGACAAATATTACCCTGCGAGCAGAGGTCTCTTAGATCTTCCTAGATATGGAAGATCGAAGAGACCTCTGCTCTCAGGGTATACAAATATATGAAGATCCGGAAGACCTAAAACTTGGAGAAGTGTCTTAATTATTTACCTCTCATTATATTAGAATTTTCGAATTTATTCACTGAATGGTTTTCGAATTATTTTTTAATTGCGCGACGGTGCAACCCAAGAATATGATATGATATGATTTCACATGACATGACGTGACATGATATGATATTGTATGGTATGGTATGATATGATATGATATGATATGATATGGTATGGTATGGTATGGTATGATATGATATGATATGATATTAATAAAAAAAGAGTTAACAGTTTCGAAACACAAGATGATCACAAAAATTTGATGATGATTGTAATTTTCTAGTAAAAGATCTCAAACGTGCTGTCCATAAAGAGTATTTAAATGATACATTTCTAAATAAGATAAGGATTGTAATTATTTTGATTTGAAACAAAATGTAATCATAAAAACAGAATTGTACTATGATGGATTATTTGGAAGTAATGATTTAGTTATTAGAGCTTATGTGGTAATTTATTTATACCAAAAATCAAATAAAATATCTAAACCATACATATGAAAGCACGAAAGTCATATTTAATTTCAATCATATTGATTCAGCTTGACCTGACTGTGAGACATTAGAATTAAAAGCTTCATACCGATATTATCATAAAAAATACTGGTTGTTTAAAATGACTTAGAAACATTTCATCAACCAAAAAAGAATTAGCGTACTATTTCTTCAGTGGCTTTATTAGTAGTCACAAAAACAGTAGCAGGATCTATAACAATGACTCCTGTTATTTATGGGGTGCCATTACTGCCAAAATTCAGCTATCGTTACTTTCGTAAATGGTGCCTCCAATTTTGTTTATGGCGCCTTTGTTTTCATAAATGGTGCCTCTGTTTTTGTAAATGGTGCCTTCGTTTTCATAAATGGTACCTCTGCTTTTGTAATGGTGTCTCCAATTTTGTTTATGGTGCCTTCGTTTTCATAAACGGTGCCTCTGTTTTTGTAAATGGTGCTTCCAATTTTGTTTATGGTGCCTTCGTTTTCATAAATGGTGCCTCTGTTTTGTAAATGGTGCTTCCAATTTTGTTTATGGTGCCTTCGTTTTCGTAAATGGTGCCTCCAATTTAGTTTATGATGCCTTCGTTTTCATAAATGGTGCTTTCGTTTTTGTAAATGGTGCCTTTAACTTTGTAAATGGTGCTCCCATCTTTTTTATTATTTTTGTTTATGGTACCTCTGTTTTTGTTTATGGTGCCTCTGTTTTCACATATGTTCTTATTTTGTTAAACTGGTGCCTTTATCTTTGTATATGGTGTCTGTTGTCTTAAAAAATGCTGCCGCTGTTTTCGTAAATGGTGCTTCAAATATTCAGCAGTCTGGAAACGACTCTCTGGTGACTTAACCGAGAGAAACTAGGGTTTAGTGCCAAAATGGCAGACTCCTTAACTTGACTTCGCGGTTCTGTTACAGGAGAAATTGCAAACATTTGTAACAGTTTATCCCTTCAGCCCTCGGAGGATTTCGATCCCCTACCTACATTAGAGAAAATTGATCAAGTGGTTGTTGCCATCAACTTCTTGGATTCGGTTGTACGTTTGCCTGAGGAAGTGTACCTTGACATATCAGTTGCAAGACGTGTAATAGAAAACTGGAGCTCAACCTCATCATTTGACCAGGTGCATATGTTTTCACGAAGAGAACAGATTTACCTGCATATAAATGCAAATGTTGCAATCTCCTTCTCAAGGATATTGTTACCTATAACTACAACTTACAGGTCGTTGACCAGTTTCTTACTGTATTATTGTCGTTATGTGAATGTCTTTTAGAATGATAACAAAATGCGAGTAATCCAAAGCCTTACGCTACATGATGCGATTGGAAAGCCCAAAATACTTTTAGATCAACTAAGGGAAGGCCTTCAGACTCTGAGATTCGGGTCCAGAATGCAACTATATCCTGAGCTTTTCAAAGAGCTATTCGAGGCATGAGAAAAGGAAATAAATCAAGGAAACATCGCTGTTTCCATCAGAGATGAGTGATACTGAAAAAAAAACCATCATGGAGCACATGAATGAGTTTATAGTTGGTGCAACACCAGATATTCCAAAGGCATTCCTCACCTTTGCTACTGGGGCACTCCCCGGGGGGGGGGGGCACCCTGCTTACGAGAGTTTGGTTTTGGAAGGATCAGGATCGACTTTGAAGATGCTGCTTTCATTTTTTCCTCTACTTGCACACAGAATGTAACCTTGCTAAGAAATTTCCCTGACAAGGACACTTTCCTGGCTGCACTTCAAGCAGTTTGTGATAATAGTGGGAAGGCATTTACTAGTATTTTTAACATCCATTTACGGCATGTTGGATCATTAGGTTAAATTTAATATCTGCATGTTTTAATACACACTGAGGCGAATATGATGTAATAAGTCCAACAGAGGTCCAAACATTTGACTTATGAAAAAAAAGGGGAGAGGGCAGCTGGTTCTTCCATTATTCCATAACAATCTTGAGAACCTGCTTCCACCTATCCTGATGCGGTACAAAAAACAGAAGAAAAATTATTACTCGCAGTTTCTTCCTTCAACTGTACTGTGGAAAGGAGGGAAAAAGGTGCCCTGCTTACAAGGTGGACGTGGTATTCCTGTGGTGAAGAATTTCCTAAAAGCATGCAACAAAAAATTGTGGCACACTCATAGCCTTTATAGGCAAAACTTCTAGTAGCACACAAAAAAACCGAAAAAAAAATCAACACTGGTTTATTCAAACAAAACACTGTTTTTACTACTCTCATTTTCACTGTTACGTGTCCTTCCAGAACAAAAGCTCTTGGAAATAGATTTCTGGCAATCAAAGGATGCTATAAGTGCTGACATGTCTTTGTCTTCAAAACATTCTGCAACCCCATTGCCAAATGATTGTGCTCTTTGAGGGTGTTTACGTTTCATGTTGCAGGGAGTGGTACAACTTTAAAATTATTACAATTTTGTGAAAGTGATTAAAAAACATACAGTTTTGTTTACGTTACTGAAAGGTAAACTGTTCCAGATTATTTATGATGTTAAACAAAGAAAAGTTTTTTATCACGGGTTTGTGCATTTTTAAGAAGATATTGACTGCGTTATTGTCTTTCACATTATAACAAAATTATAGTCAATTAAAGGCACCACCATTTAGTTTCAGTTTTTTTCTAATGACCTGGAATCAAACTGTTGATTAAATTGTGATGAATCTTGCTGTTACAGTTCACTGATTTTATTTTCTGCTTCTTTACAACAAATTAGAAACTAACAGTACCCACATAGTAGGAACATGGATGTGTTTTAGTAGTATTTTTTTCAGATAATATAGGAGGTTAATAAGTGCGACGTCACTGATCCGACCCCCCCCCACCCCTTTGTTTACCAAGTACAGAGTAAACATGCGGCTAAAATGCACTTATGTTTTACGCACAGCCATTTTCTTTCTTGAATCTATGCATGCATTTTTTGCCACAAAAAGGAGGAAATTTATGCTCACTTGCAAATATGCTAGAGCTGGAAGATGATTTTGTGACTTAAGCTTATAAATTCCAAAAACTATTCACCTTTCGGGAGTTCGTGAGTGTTAAGAAACATAATTGAAAACACTGTAAAACCAGTCATTTATTAGTGTCACCTCTTGCTGCTATAGAACAACTGTAGAACAACCGCGTCCACTGTGGTCACTAAAGCATGATGGAAACTCCAACATTTTCAGAGCGTACCCGGGATGGTAGACCAAACTCTGACACAGCCTCAAGGAAACATGCAAAAGCGGTGCTTGCCTTGGTATTTCCTAACCATTTTAAGTAGACTGCTATTCTATAGTCCTATAAACTGTTGCAAATGTTTGCAATTTCTCCTGTAACAAGACCGCGAAGACAGACTAAGTCCGCCATTTTGAGACTAGGCCCCAGTTTGCCTCGGTCAAGTCACCAGAGAGTCGTTTCCAGACTGCTGAATATTTGAAGCACCATTTACGAAAACAGCGGCAGCAGTTTTTAAGACAACAGAGCACCATATACAAAGATAAAGGCACCAGTTTAACAAAATAAGAACATATGTGAAAACAGAGGCACCATAAACAAAAATAGAGGTACCATAAACAAAACTAAAAAAATGGGAGCACCATTTACAAAGTTAAAGGCGCCATTTGCAAAAACAAAGGCACCATTTATGAAAACGAAGGCACCATAAAACTGGAGGCACCGTTTATGAAAACGAAGGCACCATTTACGAAAGTAACGATAGCTGAATTTTGGCGGTAATGGCACCCCATAGTTATTCTCGGTACAATATCAGGTTCAGCTTTCTTTTTGAAGACATTTTCAGAAGCTAAGAATTTCAAACGCATAATTGAAATGGCTAAATTTGCATACACAATTAGGTATGAAAAGATTTTAACTGACATGCGATCATTTTTGAGGATTGAGATTCAATGAAAAAGAGTTTTTGATTATCTGAAAGTGCAAGACGACTTTATTATATTATTGATCATGATAAAAAATGCAATAAATTTAATTATCAATAGATTTTATTTTATTACCTATCAAATCCATAATCTGATTCCAATATTGCGCATAAATATCTAGTGTCTCTTTTGACTCAGTTATGGGAATATTTTCATGTGGTAATTTAAACAACTTGAGCAATTGTTTCAAACAAATTATGCTAATCATTCGTTTACGTAAGTAGCTTACCTATTTCCTTGAAAACAAGATCGATTTTGGTTTAATCATGGGTTGATATCTAGAACCGGTATTTACTGCATATATCATTTATGATGTTTTGTAAATAATATTTCTCTCATAAATTGATTTCTTCGCGATCTCATATTTATTTTCATGAAAATCATTGATTAAATAGTTGAAAATTGCAAAATTTACAGACGTTTGTATGACTGGGGTATGTTTTATATCCCCAGTCATACAAACGTCTGTAAACTTTTCAATTTTCAACTTATATTTTCTCAGCTGATACTACACCTGGAATGCTGAAACTTTGCAAGGTTGCTAAATTAAAGGTGTTCTTTCTAGTGCTGGTATACGTTTTTAATTTTAGCTTATTTTAACCTATTTGAATTTTCGGCCACCATTTTGGAGAAGGGGCTATTAAAACCCATGTTGGGTGCCAAAGTACATCACAATAGAAGAACAATAAGCTAGGACAAGGAACACCTTTCCTTACTATGACAACTCAAAATATTCTACGTTTATACCTGTGGAGTCTTGATGTACTTGCTTTGCTGGCCTTTTTCCCTTCAGTCATTTCTTCCTTTTTTTTACCCCAAATAAGGAAGGGGGCGGGCCCCTCGGGCCCCTCCTCTAGATCCGCCACTGTTCTCTACGTTTATTTAAATATGAATGAGTATATCGTTGCTATTAAAGTTGTCATTATATCAATTGTACCACCTGCCTATTTTTATCTGTTTTATTATACTACCGTCTTATCAAAATCTTTTGAACACGTCCAGAAGAACTTTAAAAAAGAGTGTAAATCTGGGGCGAGTAGGTGAGGGATCAATTATGAGATCGTTTATAGGCGCTCGCTTATTTGTTTTCAACTTCGTGCGCCCCAAACGATCCGAACGCCTTTTCTCGCCCAGACTTCTACAACTGCTTTCGAAAGTGGGCTATGTAATTGCGCGATCCAGTACAAAGAATTTCGGAAATGATGCTTGCAAATGCTCGACTATCAGAAGGGCTATTCTCTTGCGAAATCTTCAGATGTTCCCAGTTAAGCTTTGGTCGGAACTACGCAGAACCCCGGCAAAGTTCACAAAAAAATCAGCGAGACTTCATGTGATGCCTGGTAACCGTAAGGGAGCATTCACACTATGTTATTACATTTGAGGTTAACTTGCGTTACATTTACGGTTGTTCAGCTTATTACATTTAGCGTTAAATTGTATTACATTTACGGTGGGGTAATTTATTACATTTAGGGTTGATTTTTATTACATTTGTGGTTAGTATTACATTTAGGGTTAATTTGTATTACATTTACGGTTGGTATTACATTTAGCGTTGTTTATCACGGTTAGCGCAAATACAAGTGTATGCTGATACATGTGTTAAGGCGTGTCAGATTTGCAATATGTTACAGTTCTAAGATAGGTGTTTGCTGAATTCATGTTCTAGTTCAAACCGCATCTTTCGTATCTTTTCCATTTTTCTCATCTTATTCATCGGATCTTAGAATATTGCATTCATTACATCGAAAGATTTGAGTGAGACAGAAATTGAACTTAGACAAATTTGAAAAGAATAAAGCCCTTAATTAATAATTTACATAAAAAATTCTCGATTCTGATTGGCTGAGAGAAGTGCAGTTCAAGTGTACCAGCAGTGCAAATAGTGTAACACCATTGCAAATTACACATCGTAATTCTGGGTTATGATTTACTGATAGACAATGGGAAATTTTCTAAGCCGATGATATCAAGTAAAACGATGGCAAAAAATTTGTACGGAAACTGAATAACGTTTTCCTAAATGCGAAAAAATAGCTTCAAGAAAGATCTTCCGGCACTTCCTCCATGCGAATTGTTTCATATTTATATTATTAACAAGTAATCATACGGTTTTTTGAATAAAGTCCTTTTATATATAAGAGGATTATTGCATGTTCCAATGCCTCTCCTCTTTGAATAGTTTTGACGTAATTTGTGGGTTGGCTGGCTTAAGATTTCGAGTGTGCTGAGTAATTTTTTTAACTGATTGTTGTTGTAACTGTTGATCACAAAATGAGCAATCTATATATTCCATTGTAATCATTTCATTGTGTATTTCTGGATTACAGTTCATTACTATTACATTACAATAAAGTCAATCATCAAAATAAGTTGATTGTGAAGAATCTGGTATTTCACCTGAAGATTTATTATCCCAGCTGGAACTTGAACACTCAGAATCTGTTTCATAACTTGAGAATGACATGGTGGACTTTGAGCACGTAGCGCAAACAAAGCTTGTTTCTGGATAATTTCAGCCTTTAGAAGCCAGCAAATGGTTCCAAATTCCTTACACTAACCTTACAATTGTCCTGAGTTCCATTTCCGAAAGATTTGCTCGCATTTTGGGGGATAACGCTTGTATGCATACTAATCTTTCTTTAATTGACAAACTTCTCCCGAGAGGGGGGGGGGGGAGGAATACGACGAAAAGAGCTGAAAAACGGCCTGTGATTGGATAATTAGGTCATTTCACTGTCCACATTTGGTGGGAATCAAATGTAACGCAGAAATACTGTCACGCTTTAAGGTGATCAACCCTGGGGGATTGAAATTTGCAGAGCGTGACAGGAAAGTGTGGTCAACCATTAAAAATTTTTACATTGGTGAACTATGATGTTGATGGAAGGCGTGTATTTTGTGGGAAAATTATAGACTACCACCCTATAAAATTCATGTTCAAACAAAGAAAGACTCATTATGTAGATTTACTTTGTGGTTAAAAATATATACCATTTATTATATGAAGACACAACATCATTACTCGATTTGGTTTTGCATATTTTGCAGACAACAATACTTTTACAAAGATATTAATAAACCACGTCGTGTGGTATGACATATTGTTGAGTCATCCTCTGGTAAAAAACGTATAATGAAATTGTTCTATCAGATACTGTTCCATGCTACAGAGCACTAATATGTAAACAAAATTTTGTATGAAAATATTAACTTAGTGAGTAGATTATGGTCATTTTTAAAAATTGCGAGTGTCTCGTGACAGACAACAGACTTTAAAGGGACTTTCCCTTTTATATTTTATCAGTATTTCGGTCTTTCCAAAAATCTTCTCTTGATCTGTTGATTGAACACTATACAAACCATATCATACATTTGAAAGGATATATAATATGTAATCCGAAAAGTGATTTTCACACGTCTGCGTGAGCTATTTGATATCTCTTTGACTGTATGAAACAATACTCCCAATTAGTATGGTATACAACAGTGTCCGATTTGTTTCTAACCCGTCAGAAATAATTCATACTATAACAATTAGATGACTCATTTCCTCGGGAAAGTACCTGCCATTGTGATTTGTCTGGTGTATCAGACAAGTTTCATTGGTTGATGCCATGTGAATATTTTACAAAACATAGAGTTTATATTATTGATATGAGACTGACACCGCTTCGAATTAAACATGAACATTTTTCATGTTTTGACTTTCAATACTCTTGAAACAAGTTGCTCTGAGAGGCCTGAAAGTGCATTATGATATTTCGAATTGAGGCTAGGGGAGGGTACTTTACTTTTTAGAGCTTGTTGTAGACCATTTTTTGGCATAATGTCTTGGTAACCCCCTATCCTATACTACTGCCATGGCATAAAAATGTCATGCAACACTCTCTTGTTTTGGCGAGCAGTATCGCTTTAAAATTTTTACGCCAGTTGTGCCGTTTTTTGACTAGCCCGTAGGACGAGTGAAAATACGACCAAAGAGTAAAAATATAAGCGACAGTACACACCAAAACAACTGATAAGAGGTTTATTATCCAACTGCTGTAGTCAATAAATTTATCAATGAAAGGGGAAGATTGGAACAGATTTGCATGCGCGCGCCTACCTGTACGGTCAACAGGTTTTCTACTGTACAGATAACAGTACAATATTTCTGTATATTTGTACTGTTACTTGGACGGTATTCGCTGCAGTTAGATAATAACATGGAGTATTCAATTGCAACTCGTCACTTGGTTTCTTTTTGTCCTGAAAAAAAATACAAGTGGCCCATGGTTTATGGCTCGTGTGTTAAGAAACATCCATGGCGACGCCGACGACAAAGTCGATCAAAAAATGAACTATATTTTACCTACAAATCTAGCGATATCCTAAAGTCGTTTAGTTTGTTTCTCGCTGTCAAATTGAATGTTGAACGTAGTCTTAAATTCGGAGTATAAATTTTAAAAATTAGCCGTTGTCGTTCACGTTCTTCGGACAACGCAGACTTTGGCCATTTCATGTACTCTTTTTGCAGAGGACGGCAAAGAAATGTATCAAGAATTATAACGCAGGTGCACAGCCATTGTTCTGCTTATTAAACCTTTTATTTTATTTAGAGACTTTGCCGTTGCCGTTGCCGTCGTAGTTTTCTTAAACTCCCATGGTGTATCACGAGAGGGCGGAGCATACTTAGTAAGTAATGGACCACAAGATTTGTAGTAATTATATACGTTTCTTCCGAACTATCTGAGAAGGTGATGTCCGTATATCGAGCTGTTGGGACGACAGACTTGAAATTGCGAGTTCTAATCTAGCTTCTCGGTGGTCTGAAGTGTACTGAACTCCTTGGTCACGCCATAGTTAACAAAGGGGAAAGTTATGACGCGCGGCAAACATCAAAGGAGCAAACAAAGAAGCCAAGATTTATGTTGAAGAGTCCACGTCCGCGCACAATCTTTCGTTTTGTGCTCAGACACTATTACGTAACCAATGCGATTTTATTGGTGGTTTTCACGTCACGCAAGTAAGCTTAATTATCACGCAAGAGAAAACCAAAATCGCTTACCGTTAATAAATTGAGTCAAGAAATTGAATATCGTAGAAGAGAAATAATTAAACTACGTGCCACAGTTTCGGGGATGTACGATATTCCGAACTCGAGTTATTCTGCAAAGGGTATCACTGTGTTTATCATGGAGACGCCAAGTTGGAGCCCCCTGAGGGACTGCAATATGGCGGCCTGAAACCAGTGCAAACATCTGGACCGGTGTTTACTTTGGCTCTCCCAATACGTTTCTTCTCTCTGTTGAACTTGAAAACATTTGCATAGGCACTTCTTTCAAAATATTCGGGTTACTCAGAACTAGAAAACATAAGGCGAATCGATATTTTCGTACACATAACATGTTAACCAGAAATAATGCCGATGTTACTCGCATTGTGAAACACCTTAGTGTTCTATTATATTTTCAAAACAAAGCAGTCTACCGGGCTGAAGATAGGCCAGCAAATATATGTTTAAAAATGACTTTAACCCGATGATGGTGAAAACTTAAAATGTTTACTGTATTTTAGCTTTTTCTGACGCAACGTGAAAAGCAAGAATTGCTTAGTTCCTCGATAGGGAGTAAACAACTATCGTGTTTTGTGCACGGTCAAGGCGAAAAAAGCGAACAAAAACCTATAACAAAGAGCTTTATCGGGTTTCATAACCGTTCCCGTCTGTTAACTATGGTCACGCATTTAAGTCAATAAATTTTTTCTAAACTATTTCAGACTTACCTGAGTAAATGACTAGTATTTCAAGAGCGACAATGCAAGTAACATACAGATGATACCGGCTTAGCGTAGTCTTCTGTCAGGAAAACAACAAAACATTAACCCCTTCAATCTCTATCCAATATTTAGAATACAACCAAACAAAATTAAAACTACCTGATTTGTAGCATAAATACGTACAAGTTTGCTGTAATTACCACTTGAAAGTGTAAACTGGCTACCTTCAACTTACTATTGACTAAAGGATTTAGTTTTCAGCGATTTCGTGATCATGAAGATATTGGGGACTTAAAGCAAAGTACGATGACACGCCATTGGCTTTGCACGGGCGTTATTTAATTTTTTTTTAATAGCCCATTTCCGAGTTCTCGCAATTTAGAGATCTGGTGCCGAAATTGACACACGAGATCGAGGCTAAGTGCATAAAAATCCAACATGGATGCTCCTAGTCCTCGTGTAAAGAATGCTGCAGGCGAAGATTTCTCGAAATATAAGGGTAATGGTTTTAAAAAGTCCTTAAAAGAGCGTGGCATTCAATCGAGTGATGGAGGTAAAGGGAAAAGAAAGGCAGAGTTGGTCGATTTGTGCGAAAAAGCGGCAGAAACGAAACAAGCGAAGCTTGAGGATGAAGATACAGTTAAAGACTATAGCAAACTGCTCGAAGAGAAATTACAGGCAGAGGATGGTAAACTATCAGACCCGAAAATCTTAACCACCTGGACTAACACCTTTTCGGACATACCAGAGCTTACGTTCGGAGATCTGTACAGCTAGCTATCTTGTCTAGATCGTGTTTTAAAGCTACAAAAGAGAGCAGCGAGAATTGTCATTGGTGCTGACAGTTATGCACCCTCTGTTCAGTTATTTAACATGCTCAAATGGATACCTTTCTTCGAGAATGCTAAATTAGCCAAGTGTTGTATCATATACAAGCGTTTGCAAGGTCGCGTGCCTAGTTATCTTACTAACTTATTAGTACTTACCGGCGAGACTCATTCACGGCAAACTAGATATGCTAAATTTAATATAGCCTGCCCTCGAGTTAATCGAAATACAGAAGGTGGTAGAACTTTTACTGTGACTGCTTCTCTGGAATGGAATAAGCTGCCTCTTCAAATGAGGAAAGCAGAGACTCTCAAGACTTTCAAAAATTCTCTTTGGAACAGGATTTTTAAAGACCAGCAATCTTTAAATCATTTCTCTATATAAATATTGTGGGTCGCTGTGCTGCATGCTAATAATTGTTTTATAGTTTTATTAGATTTTGATAATTTTATAATAAGCTTTGATTTGTAACTATTTTAACTATTTTGATCTTGTAATGAGGGCCTCTAGTTTATTAGCATTTAGATGCTATTTTGAGCTACCCTCGATAAATAAAGACTTCACTCACTCACTCACTCACAGATCACTTACAATGGGTTTATAATTTTGAAAGCTGCTTTCTGCTTTTGCCACTGATTTAGTCATCTACACAAACAAAGGCATTTTAATTGTTCATATGGAATTCAATGCACAATTTTGGCAACAGATTTTGTACAAGTTGCAGCTGTTTTTTGCTAAATTTATGGTTCCAGAGCTTCTTACTGGAAAAAATATCTGAAATTAGGGAATAAGTAATTTACTGTAACTGTATATGCTTTGATGCATGCATTTATTTCTAGATATACTGTACATGTAATATTTTTTGAGTATACATACTAGCCCTTTCACTTGGAAGATTTGGAAGCTATCTCCTCTTACTAAGTGGCATCCATTTTCTTGGGAATTATGTCAAGCCAATATGCCTTTAGTTGAGAATTGTCCTTATTCTGATGAACTGTCTGCTTGACATTGCGTTAAAACTGTAAGGAGAATTTCTGCGAGTCAAAGGGGTGATGAAATTTGTTGCATAATTTTAACAAAGGGCCCCTCATTTGGTGCGTTAAGTTCATGTTAAATGCTTTGATCATGAGGTATTTCACAGTCACTTTCAGATTTTTTGGAAAGATGATAAATTTAGAATTAACAAGAAAAACACACATTGCATTTCATTTTAGGCATATTTTGACAAGGAGCAAAATACACAGTAAAACGGAAAAAGCTTTGCTTTAGAAGTATTGAGAAAGTTTTCTTGCCAGTGCCTTCCATAAATTGCAAAGACCTCCACAGACTATAAACATCTGGTCAGCCAGTGGAGCCAGTGTCAAAGCCAAATTTCCTTGATATATTTTGAAATCATTCAATCCTTCAATGGCGCTCTCCACATGAATTTGCACTCGCAACTTGGCATGTGAATTTTGTGGCTGCCCGTGAAAGCTGTTTTCCTGCAAAATAATATATTTTTCAAGGTAATTAATGCTCTATTAAGACACCCCCCTCTTGAAGTTCAATTTTCTGTAATAATTGCCACTCTATTAAACCCACCCCTCCCTAGATCGAAGATCAAGACAATCATAACAAGGTAATTGTTAGGGTTTTATACTTATTTATCCACCACAAAAACCTTATTGTGCTTATGTGTGAAAATGTCTTACTATTAAAAGCACTAAAACATTGCGAAGTCTACTTCATGTCTTTAATATTTGTTATTTGCTGCAGTTCAAAGAATAAGCAGCAAATCGTTTTCATGGTTCTCCGTTTTTGACAGTTTCTATGGCAACACATACTATAAGGGCGGGATTTTGCTGATTTGAGACAATCTATGCCGATGTCGCTGCCAGCTTGCATTTGCTTGATTTGTTTTGTTACCTTACATACGTTGGATTTGTCACCCCTCACCCTCGGGGTATTTGTCAAGTCCCTGGTTCTGCAATAGGGAGCTGGGTTCAGGTTTCCTCTCAAAAGGGCGTTTTTCCTGACAGGCAACAGGCAGGGGTAATCATCATCTGGACTTTCAGATATGTATCTTTCTGTTTTAACAAACTTAAACAGGGTCTCATTGCTTGTAGAATGCTGGGCTAAGCACTGCAGTCCTTTTTGCTAGTGCAGCAGTCTGATCCCCTATTTAACAAGTGACAAGTTTTGTTTGATTTGTTGTCTACTAGGGGGTAAAGGGGAAACATATCCTTATTGATTTATGGTTTGAAGTAAGCAATTCCTCCCCCCCCCCCCACGCCCCCCTGGGCTAATGGTAGAGCCACAGCTTGGGGATTCAATTCCTGAAGTCCTCTTCTGAGCATGTCCTTCAATGAATGCCCAGGTTCAAAATTATCTGGCATTACAGGATCCTCAGTTTTTCTAAACTCTGCTTTTACAAAGTTAACATACTCGTTGTTTTCACGACGTCTTTTTCCATTCACATTTCCCTGAAGTACATGTAGACATTAAATTGTTCCTAACTGTGGATTGTAAATCGAACAACACGGCTGTCAAATGTCTAGAACAGCCATCACTTCCGAGTGGACCTCTCACTTGAATTTAAAAGTTTCACCGTCTTCTGTTTTAACCCTCGCTGTGGGTTTAACTTTAAACTTGAAAAAGCAAAAGCTTTTTTCCCTCCACTGGACAATACTTTAGGTCAACAATGTGGCCATCAGGAAACAATCTAAAGCCAAGTGGACTTTTGAATCGAACGAACGAAGATTTTCAGGCGAATAATTAAATTTTCCTACCAAGGTCTCCGAACGTTAACTCTGGAATTTTGGAGAAGTTGTGCGTCCAACTGCTCAAAGTTTTAGGGCCTGGCAACTTCCTTGCTTGCAATTTGTCCTGTAACTTTGTGCGGTCTTCTGCAGAATCATCTAGTTTCTTCTGTTTCATTGCCGCTGCTTTCTGGCATAAATCAAGCAATTCAGCTTTCCGCTTTCCTTTCTACCATCGCTTAATTGTATACCTCTCTCTCGCAAATAATGTTTCAATTCATCAACCTTTAATTTCGAGAAATCTTCATGTCTTATTTCCACTTGAAGCCTCCATGTTTGATACGATGCAATGCACTTAGCCTCGATCTCGTGCGTCAATTTCGGCACCAGATCTCTAAACTGCGAGAACTCGGAAATGGGCTATTGGGTTTGCTGTCCTCTTTAAAACAACATGAAATATACTTAATGTCGGCGGCTAATTTTTCGAATTTTCACTTAGAATCGAACGCTGGCATTGTATCAACATTCAGCTTGAGCAAGTACTGAGAACGAACGGTGATCACACTCAATAGATTCACACAACTGTGAAATTCGAACTTTGCTGTCCTCGTGCTGGCTGTCGTACGTAGGCATTGCGTTAAGTTCCCTGGTAATTCTCTTATGAAACTACTTATACAGTGCTTCTAACGCCCG
>JAEMPF020021827.1:0-10051 GCA_022496165.2 Catalaphyllia jardinei | reverse complement strand
GGAATGAGAAAACCACCTTTTTGTACTCCTTTTCCGGATATCTTTTTAACAATTTGTTGTGCTCCTGCACTAGATGCCCCTGCTAAAGCTGCCAATCCCATAGTTTTCGCAATGGTTGGTCCAAATGCACGCGCAAGAGCTAGAGCTGAAGTCAACAAACTGCCACCAACTTGCTTTCTGATATTAGTCTTGGAAAGTTTGATGTCCATACCTTTCTTCAATTTCCGATTCTTCTCCAATCTATTCTTCACTGTAGCTGGGACATGTAGAGTGTCATTCCCATGAAGAGAGTTATTAGTTAGCCTTATGACGACTGTTTCTATTTTACTATAAGCATCACCAATATTCTTCTTCTGATTTTTTGATAGTTTAACATTTATTGCAAAAAGTTGAGTCATTTCTTGTATATAATATATGTTATATAATTTCCTATTACAAAACATATCTGAATTAAAAATGTCTCATGCTTTTATACTATAACTAATTCATTTCCCACCTTATCGATTACGACTGTCTCTTCATATAGGACGATAGCGTGTACGCTAAAAGCATCAGCTGCTAATGTATTAGCATTAAGCTTATACCTGAATATCAACTGCTTTGGGTCTCTAGTTACTTTTTCTGTTTGAAATGACAAATCAAAGTATATGAGAGAATAAAGAGAGTTGTAATTAGCTAGGTTGAGTTGTGTGCCGGTGTTGTAATTATTCTTTCTCATACCATAAGACATCAAATCGTTGAATATCCTTACTTTTGATTCTGAATCGTATTCAGTTTCTGGATAGAATATTCCATTCCCGTATTCCAATCTACATGTCGTCAAATAACGATGGTTAGCAGCAACGTTGTCGGCTGAATCTAATTTGAAAGTATCAAAGAGGTACGGATTCTCATCTGCATTGTTTGTTTTAGCTCGTTGTAGATATACAAAGATGGCAATAACATTATCAATACTGGAGGAGATTTGGAAGAACCCACTGCTATTTGTTGGTGCGGAAACCTGATACAATTCTCTTTTGTACGTCCAAGTCTTTTCTTTCATAAAGGAATTGATAAAATTATCAAATAAGCTGTCCTTTGGTAACAATCTTGGGACCCATAGTAGGAATCTATTAACAACCACTCGACCATCATCTGCTGCGGCTGCCTTAAATATTAATTCATCATCATTCTGTAACTCTATATTGAACTCAAGTTGCATTGGGACTAGCATTCGTTCATGCAACTCTTCAAAAAAACTATAACGATTAAGAGGTATGATTACATTAACATCTTTTAGAACATCTGCGTCTGTCATCAATAGTTTTCTAGCCTGATAACCTGTATTAGTGTTGGCAGAGGTAGAATCTGTATCTAGATACCAAAGAGAGTTTTTAGCAACGCTACGACTAAAATCATCACTATATTCAAGGAGGTTCTTCACAAAAGTAACTTTATGGAGATTATTAGTATCATACACAATCTTACCAGCACTCTTTATCATAATATGGTTAATCAGTGAATGGGCTCCATTAATAACTGCTGCACGATCTGCAACAACATAGCGTGCTCCATCAGCCAATTTTTGTAACTGAAATTGTACTTCGAAATAAGCATTATACCAATCGTAGTATGAAGACCTGTCATTAATTGTAAATTTGTAGCCATTTTTTTGTTGGTGTTGACCATTAGCTGGGATCCGAATAACATCATCTAATTGATATCGAACCAATTCATATCTTTGTAAATATTCACTTGTTCTGAAAGCCATTATATTATTATATTACATAATTTTTACTCTACTCCTTCTTTTCAAACCTGATCCTGATATGAGTCTATTGATTAACATATCAGTACTTTCTTCTTGCTGTGGTGGAACTATTTTAGCTTTGTCCTACATCATCAATTCTCATATTCCTAAGCTTTTTCATTATCAAGTCTCCCGACTTCTCAGATGTCTTTTTACCTGCCCTTTCACCTACTGATTTTAATGCTTTCTCACCTGATTTCTTAGCGAACTTTTTTACAACAGATGACGCGGCACTCTTCATTGGTTTGAAAATATTATCAACGATAATTCCTGATCCTACATGTTTATCCACAAAAATACCGAGTTTTGGATGATAAACCCTTGTGAATTCAAATGGTTTCATTATAATACTATGTTATATTATTCTATCCTTTTTAAAATTAATGAAAAAGATGTCTCAGCTCCATTCAGGTTAATTAATCTTCTTTTTCCATCAGTGATGTATATCCTGATACTACTTATACTATTCTTATTAGTGGGATTAAATGTAACTCTTCTTGGTTCGAGGGTGAATGAGTAACTAGGATGAAGAACACTTGTTGAAAAAGAATAAATAATGTCTGTAGCTTCACCATCTACAAGTGAATCACTTATAAGGTCGCAATGAATATTAAGAATGTCTGTATCTTGACTGAGATTAGGCACCTTTGGTCCAATATTCTGTTCACTCTTTAATATTTCTTTATCAAACCCAATCAGGTCATTGAAATTACTTGCAGTTAAATCAAGTTGATAATTCTTGGCTAATGTTACTGTAACTCTAAATGTTGTATTATTGAATTCGAGAGTGATGGGATACTCATTATTATTAGCACCATCTTTGACAATCTTCGTTATGTCCTTAATGTATGCATCAAAGTCAGTATAGTTCCAGACTCCTGCTGGGAAAGTGATGTTGTGAAATGTTGAACCGTTATCAGAGCTGTACTTTATTAGTTGATTGTTGTATGATGAATTTACATTAAACCATGTGAATGACATGTTAATGATTCGGTTCAATCCAACTACATATATATAATTTCTATCTAATATTAAAGGTTGGTTGAATTTAGTTATAAAATTCTGAGGAGTGTTGTTTCCTTGATTTTTGACTCTGTAAGATGATAAAACAATCTCACGATCCATGTATATAATAACTTTACACAATTATACTTTGAAATACTGATTATACAATTTATTAAATTGTTGTCTATTGATTGTTGACATTCTCAATAATGTGTCCAATATACTAACTCCTGTATTTCTCATCTGAATTGATGTGTTTCCTGCAACAGTTTCACCAATGATCAATTCTAATTTCTTGAGAAGCTGTTTGGGATCGTTGAAAAACATAACATTTCCACCTTTCTGTTTTCTTCTCCGGCCTCTAATCCCTAAACCTTCTTTTTTCTTCTCTAATTCTTTCATTAATTGTTTATTGAAATTAATGTATTCTGTCAATATGGCTCTATCATTATCTATCTTTTTGTTCTTTGACTGCTTGGTGGATTCATTTATGATCCCATTATTGTATTGTTTTGTGTCATGTGCCTTAGAACCTTTCAATTTGTTTCTCTCTTTTTCCGCTTTTTTTCTCAACATATTGATTTGAATCATTTTATTTTTGTTTGTAATTTCCGTAGAATTAATAAATTCTTCAATATTCTCGTAATTTGATAAACTTAATTCATTTAACCTATCTCTCGTAAGATCTTCATTAAGTATTGTGTAATCAACTCCTTCATCGTCATTGTATTCAGGTGGTTGCTCTTTATAGTATTCAGGTGGCTGCTCTTCATATTCTGGTGGTTTTGGTACTATTTGTTTCTCCTGTTGTGGTGGTATAGGTTGTTCATCGAAAAGATCACCCAAATTAATGTCTTCAACTTCATCCTCAATATCAACACCATAATCTGGAACTTCCCATTTCTTTTGTGGTCTTTTTCTCCTTTGAGGCATCCTTAAATTCAAATTACTGTCAATTACATCATCTAATTTACTTGTCACTGGTTTGAATACCTTTTCGAATGATGATTGGCTTGTCTCCTTACCGATTTTACGTTGTGTGATTAGATCATGGACATAATTAATTTTATTCCCCAATTTAGTTTTACTTTTTGCAAGTTCTTTCCATTTAAGCAAACTCATTTTTGTTATATTATTACATTACATAAAAATGACAAATCAAATATGAAAAACAACATTTAACACCATGTTGAACACTATGTTGAACACCATGTTGAATTAATATACCAATATAATATAATGAGAATACCGAATTATGATGTTGAAGACGATGTGGTATCAAACTTTAGACAAATATACAATTTCATGCCTCATCAATGTTTTCGGATGCTGATTTGTGGTCCAAGTGGTTCAGGGAAAACAAACACATTAATGCATATGATCTACAATCTGCTTTATTTTGATAAAGTTTATTTGTATGCTAAAAATTTAGAACAGTCTAAGTATCAGAATCTCATGGATGTCTTTCAACCGATAAGTGATGAGGTTGGTTATGATGTTATTGAAGCAAGAAATGATGAAATTATTCCAGTTCAAGATCTTGACTCTGACTCACAAAAAATCGTTATTTTTGATGATTATGTATGTGATAAAAACCAAAAACCATTAATCGACTATTTTATACGAGGAAGGCATAAAAATTGTAGTGTGATTTATCTGAGTCAAAGTTATTATAAGACGCCAAAAGATATCAGACTGAATTGTTCACATTTCTGTATTTATGAGTTTCCAAGTGCTAATGAGAAGAGTTTAATTTGCCGTGAAAACAGTATTTCAAAAGAATCATATGAAAAAGCGATTAAAGAACCATATTCCTTTGTATATATCGATAAGCCACGAAAATTCACCGCTAAAAATTTCAATGAAAAAATATAATCTATTAATATAAATGAGTTATTCAAACGGACTTTTACCTTCATCATCATCAGCCATTGGTAAACGTGGACTACCAGGTGTTGGATTCAATTTAACAGATGATGGTAATTATGATATTGAAGAGAAGCCATTAACCAATATTGGTGAGTCTACTGGCGATAATGATGCAGTCAGTTTAAAAGTGTTGAAAGAATATACTAAAGTCAGTCAAAATAGTTATCATTTACAACCAAGTTTCCGATTTTATAAAGACTTTGGTGACAAGAGTCAATTAACTATAAAACAACCACCGAATACATCACCAGACCATTTTTTTCAAAATCATAAAGCGCATAATGATGCTTATATAATTGAGAAAGAAGGTTATGATACTGGTTTTGGTGGGCAAGCTTGGTCTAGTATAAAAATGAAAGGTAATCAATTAGAGAGTGGTACTTATACCTCTGTTTTTGAAATATTCATTATTGGTAGTTCTGGTAGTTTTCGTGTTGATGATACAATAATTTTTGATGTCCATGGTGACAATCATTTCGTCATGAAAACATTTGACAGTGATAAGATTGATGGTAAATACACCAAATCAATCATTCAATTCACAACTGATGGAAGAGCTGGAGTAGATGATGGGATAAGATTTCAAATCAGATATTATGGTTCTCAATACAATAAAAACATTAAATTTCTGTTTTATTCAAGAGTGGTGAAGGGTAAATACTCAACAACTTTCGACCATACTATTTTTAATGGCCGTGATGTTGTTGATAATCATATAATTCTCTATTTTGAGAATTTAAATCTCAATGGTAATCTTATTGATGGTTTAGGTGATCCTGTAGCATATGATAATGCTGCTAATAAGAAGTACGTTGACATTGAAATAGCAAAAGTCCATATAGATACTACACCATTACTTCCCAGAGATGGAAGCAGACCAATGTTTGGAGATCTAAATATGGAAAACAATTATATTCTCAATGTTAACAATGTCTCTGATCATCAACCAGATGATGAATATAGTGTTATAATAAAAGATTTGAGAAGTGTTGTTAATAAAGGATATTTGAACTCAAATTTTATAAAATTAATTGATACAGATGGTAGAGAATATTTTGATCTCAAACAAAATATAATAAAAAATTGTGAACCATATTCTGATGGACTTTTTGATGATAATAGTTTAGTCAGCAAAGCATTTGTTGATTCTCAAATTGCTAAAATACCACATGCTGCAAATACAGATAAATTTATTAATGTTGATGGCACAGTAGCAATGAATGCAGATTTTAATGCTGGTGGACATTTCATTGATAATGTTAAAACAATTGTTGAAGATGATGGAGAAAATCCAAATTATGATCAAATAAAGCATAAAGCTGTTAATTTTGAACTTTTAAAAAGTACACGAGACTATTTAGTCCGTTTCATTTCTGAGATAGATTACTTATTAACGGATGGAAGTGAAGCAATGACTGGAAATTTAGATATGGGAAATCAAAATATAATTAATTTGAAAGAAGCAGAAGATCACCAAGCCACATATGCTGCTAATGTAAAATTTGTCGCTAATGCAATTGTTGATAATAATACAGTTATAAATGGTATAATTGATAAGAAAATAAAAGAATCAGAAGAGAATTCAATTGAGTCAATTGAAAAAGAAAATGTATTCAAAAGAGTGATGGACAATGATGAGTTCAAAGAAGATGATGATGACATTCATAAAATTGGAGTTCAAAATAAAGATTTTCATTCAGTGAATAAAAAAGCTTACGAATTCAAAATTGATTATGATTCAAGTATAGGTTATTATAGTACCAGACTATCAATTGATTTGGTATATTTACCAAAAGGTTCTTACACAATGGTTTATGAAATGTATGTTGAAGATGGTATTACAATTGATGAGATAAATGCATCAAGTGGAACTCTATCAGTGATTAAAATAAATTCAAAAATAAATGGAATAAGTACAAGAAGCATCATCCATTTTTCTAAAAACATCATCTTTCCCAGTTTTGATGATTTAGATATTGATATAAGATTAAAAAGTAAAACTGATCCACAAACTACTATTTTTGTTATTGTTTATGGTGTCAAAGGTATAGTTAATGATGTACCAGTAAATTTATGGGATCGTATTTATTATTATGATAATGATTCTATAAAATATGAGGTACCAATCGATATGAATAATAAAAAAATAACTGGAGTATCTGATGGTACTTTAGATAGTGATGTAGTTAATAGAAAACAATTAAATACTTTAAAAACAATGGTGGATGAATTGGTTTTAAGAAATGTATATCATCATTACACAAATAATTTAATTCATAATGAAAAATACTATGTTGAGTTTGGAGATTTTGATGTTTATCCATTCAAAATCGTTTCTTCCCAAAAGACTCATATTCAATTATCAATTTCCGGTTTTTACCATATTATTTACACTGATTTTTATAAAGGAATTAATAATGAATTCAGAATCAATAGAGGAGATGTTTTCAGTTTATCCATCATGCAAAAATCTAGTTGGACTCCATTCGTTCTTAATACTATTTTCCACATTGACATCAATACCGATCCATACATTTATTTGAGTATGAGATATGGTGGAACAACTTTAAAAGGGGGTAATTATGCAACGTTTTACATTAAATTTATGCATCGTTAAATCATGAAATATTTGAGATAAATATATAAACTAATATATATGAAAGAGTCACTAAAAAGTATTTACACTTTGAACGGTATAATTCACAATAATGGACCATTGAAAAGTATATTCAACTGGAATCACATTTCAGATGAACTAACAAAAGAACAGGTAAATGAATTAAAATCTTACTATCGCGCATATCATAAAAAGTGTTGGGCTCACAAACAAGCATTGAAACGTTTCAAAAAATGGAAATTATTAGGCAACTCATTGTCCATCATATTTGCATCTGGAGGTTTAGCAAGCAGCATAGCAACTGGTGGCATCAGTTTGATTGCAATCAGTACAGCAGCACTTTTGATTCAGGGTTGGATGTCACATAAAAACCTTGATCTTAAGATCCAAAATTGTACTTACGCTTACCAAAGCTATCAACATCTTCTGAATGAAATAAGGGATATGATGAGAAGTGGAAATTACAATTCATGTCTTCATAATACAATGAAGAACATTGATGATTATGTGACAGACAACAGTCCTATTATTGATAAGTATCTTAGTAAATATGATAAAAAATTCACTTGTTAATTATCAACTGGATTCTATCACCTTTCAACAACATAACCTTTTCCCAATATTGTTTATAATATTTCAATGTCCTCTTGGACTTCGTAACATTTATATCTTTGTTAGGAAGCCCGAGCATCTCTAATAATTGCTTTATAATAAAGTTAATACTAATCATCCGTTTACGCTCATCATTAACCTTATGAAAAACACTATCAATCTCAATGAATACTTTATGGATCTTCTCTATTTGTTGAAAAGTCAATTGAATATTAGTCTTAAAATATATACTATTTATCACATTCTCAATATGGTATTTTCGATGATATATTGGTTTTTGTTGTATCAAATACATTTTGTCATAGAAGTCAAAGTTCTCTGTTGCAAAATCATAACCATGAACTAAACCACAATTCATACAGGTATTCATACCATTTACAGTTTCTACATCTTGTTCACTACAACATTGATCAACTGCTTTAGTAATTGTTGTTAATTGTTTATCACAGAATAGACACATCGTTTCACTATCATGGATAACAGTGTTGCAAGTCATTTAATATATAAAAATAAAATATATTATAAATATATAAATGAATTTAATTTGTGAAAACTATATAGAACTAAGAGCAAATCACAAAATCGAAATATTAGAAAAAGAAACTCTCTTCGGGATATATGAAATAATAGACAGAATGTATAAACCTGCAATAAAAGATCACATGCATGCAATTGAGTGTTATCATGATGAAGATCTCGATAAAGTAAAAAGTGAACAAGAATTTGAAAAAATATACAGCAAAGAATTTCATTCAATGTTTCAACATATAGCTGAAGATTTTCAATGGAGATTGAAAGCTTTAAAAAATGAATTAATAGAAAGACTAGATATACAATCACCAGCAATTGAAGAAGAAACTGAATCAAAAACAGAATCAGAAAGTGAGTCAGAAAGTGAGTCAGAACGTAAGTCAGAAAGAAAGTCAAAAAGTAAGTTAAAAATCATAGGTCCAAAGATATCAACAGAGAAATTGATAGAATTAAAAAAATATCATTGAATCGATCTCAAGGTTTTTGTTCCAGGCTGATGTCCCGGGTTTTGGTCTGGATAAAAATTGGATTTCAATATTTATTTCTTTAGTTTTTATTATTTAGTTTTTCCAGTGTTTAGAAAAATTTCAGTCTTTAAAATCCAATCGAAAAAAATGAACAATAAAAAATTAAAGATTCAGTGGTATAGAAAAATCAAAAATAAGTGGTTGGGGAAACGAGCACAAAAAATAATTAAATGCTCTGGTACCCCCGTTGGGGATACCGACGCAAAATCAGTCTTTAAAATCCAATTGAAAAAAATGAACAATAAAAAATTAAAGATTTAGTGGTATAGAAAAAGCCAGTAAAAAAATAATTTGACCTTGGGAAATAGTAAAATCAAAAATAAGCAGTTGGGGTTACGAGCACAAAAAAAAAATAGAAAACAATATTTAAACTGTGCTGGTTGCCCCAACTGCTATACTACTGGGGTCATGGCCTGCCTTGTTATTTACTAGGTTAATTTTGTCACTTTAAGGCTTGTTTGAAATTGTAAAATCTGTTTGTCGTGATGTTTTTTTTAATATCTGTATAGCAGGGTAAGAAGATTGCATAACAATAAGTGGACTTTGTGGCGATTTCATTGGTTCACAAACCTACTGTTTGTCAAACATTCACATATATTAAATTATTGACAATTAGATGATTTGATACCTTCTCTATGAACGTAGTCTTAAGTGTGTTAGGATCCAATTAAATCTCATGCCTATAAAATTAAGATCATTGGGGCTCATGGCCTGTGCACACCTTGCTGTGCACAAAATTCATGTTGCAACATCACTCCACATCATTCATCAAGTGTGAAAGCTAAGGAAGAAACATAAGTTAGTATAGAGCGAAGTACCAGTTGAGCTAACTTCACCTGTATTTTTCCTCCTTGAATGATCAGTGAATATTGTTTATTTTCATAGACTCCATACTTATAACTAAAAAGAACCAGAAAACATCTGTGTGGGAGAAATAAAATTCTATTAAAAACCTATTCTACCTCAAGGAGAAAAATCAGTGGCAAACGTTGAACTAACAGTCTTGCCAGTGATTAATTGAATACATTTACGTGATCTGAA
>JAEMPF020021824.1:0-10056 GCA_022496165.2 Catalaphyllia jardinei | reverse complement strand
AGAACAGACCTCTTACACGCTCTAACAGGTGAGATAATAAACCTGACATCCAGTCATGTCAGTTGCATTTGAAATTTGAAATAGCTAGTCATGCGTACGTAACCTTAAAGATTTGACTATACAGTGCAACTGAGTAGTTAATGAATACTAAATCTTTTGCAGCGATTCAGTTATGCTCAACAGAAATTCATTTACACGAAACTGTCTTCAAATGTTCCAAGTGAAATCTTTAATTAACCCCTCGGGACCATGTAGATTTCAAATAGGATATATTTCCCCAACCACTACCCTGTCTTATTATATACTCAACAAAATATCTTGCTCCTGATTGGCCAATGGCGAATGCATAAATAGGTTATAGAGTGCAATCCAGGTTATAGAGTGCAATACGGAAGTTGCTATGGAAACACCGGGGAAGCGCCAAATTTGAACACCAAAGTGAAAAAAATGGCCTACAGTAGGTTTGCTTTGTCAAACCAAAACATCGTTGAGCAACTTAAAGAAAATGCGAAAAACAAAAATACATTGAAAGCTACACAGACCTGGTTGAATGTCTGGCAAACATGGGCGACTGAAAGAAAACTAAACCCAAAACTGGAAGAATACGAGCACGAACAACTCGATAAAATATTACAATTCTTCTACACAGAAATCCGTACTAAAGACGAGTTTGAGTACGACCTGAGAGTTGAGAATATAATAAATAAAAAATCGTATGAACCTGCTCGTGCATTTCGTGATTTATGGTCACTCGTGATGTTTTGAAAGTTCTCAAATTGCACTCGCCTACGGCTCGTGCAATTTTGAGAACTTTAAAAACATCACTCGTGCCCATAAATCACGAAATGCACTCGCGTTCATACGATTTCCTATACTTATAGGATGGTAGTCCGTTCATGGTTTACCCACAACTTATCCAAAACAATTATTCTAGTTTATCACAAATTTTTACAACGTGCAATAGCATAATTTATTACAAAGTGCGGCAGCTATTTAGCTTTTGTTTGCAAATTGCAGGTAGTGTTATTTTCTAGTATGACAGGTGTTAAATTAAACGGCGACGACGACTAACAAATAAGTTACGAAAAGTACGAAAGCAGGGCGTCTTAAAAAAATTTAAGGCTTCTTTGATTTTTTTGTTGTTGAGGAGACAGGCGTTGGACATTAGTTCTCTCCTCATCGCAACTCTCTTCCACAGGGCTCCTCGATTAGATTCCATTTTCAGTGGCCAATCTGCCTACATTATTTTTTGGTGTTAAAATAGCCTAACATCTTACGGATTTCATCAAAAACGTCCAACTGATAACAACCAAAACATGATTTTTCCAAAGTTGTGTTCGCTATTCTTTGCCTCTCTGCAAGTTAATGGGGACTGCCTGACAGGAGGCTGTGAAAAGATTTCCCTCGACTTGTACCGAGATGCCGTACAAGACTCAGAGTTTGTTGGCCATGTATTTCACAATTCTGTCACGTTAAACCCAATTCAGTGCTACACCTGGTGCATACAGGACTGTCGGTGTTTGTCTCTGAACTACAAGGAAAACAACCACCAAAAATACTGCGAGTTGAATGAAGGAAATCACTTCACCAACAAAAGCTCTCTGAAACAGTTCCACGGGTCAAGTTATTACGTCCTTCGAAGGAAGGTAATGATTAAATAATGCTAATCTGTTGTTTCACTTTTCTACTTTTCTTTCTGATCAAAAAAGCCATTTTACGTCGATAAATTATCAGTCTGACTGTCAATGTATAATTCGTAAAATTCGTAGGCGATACTGTATCATTATCCTGGGTACAAGAGGTATTTCTCGCGTTGTTCGGCCGAAGACGCGAGCAGCGGAAAAACTACGAGGATGAGATTTGTTGTCTTTGTTGATCTTTGTCGATACACGAGCGGCGAAGCCCCGAGAAAAAGGCTTTTTGCGCGGGTCACTTTGAAGACTCGCAACCGGAAACCGTGCATGAAAAAAAAATCTAAGTAGGTTAGAATACATTTTACACACTATAGAAATAGGAAACTACGAAAAGCCTGTTTGGCCGTGTTAACACTTTATGGCCGGCAGAAAATGTTTGGCTCAATTCTTTCAGGCGCGGGTCGCACAAAAATGATTATGCTTTGGCGTGGATAGATTTAGTTCTGTGGATGACATTTCCTCATCAATGCCGAGCCAAAATTTCACCTGTGATTGCTTTGTCAATTTGAAAATTGTTTTTCAATTGCACGAACCGTTCAGGCGAGTCCACTGCTTAAAAGAATTTTCAAACAGTAGGTCAAATTGAAACTCGTTATATCAGAACCGCGCATAGAATTTGGTGTTAATGGCCCGCGGAAACGCATTTGAGACTGAGTGTGTGTTTTGAAATGTTTTTCAACGCACCGTTTTGATGAGATCTAAATAATAGCCTCTATTTGGCGCAAAAGTATACTCCGAGAGCGAGCAGTTTTCCAACAACAAATATCGAGGATCACCAAGGTAATGAAAGATCCTGTGAATAAAAATAATTGAAAAACGACGTTTTTTGCGCACTGATCATCTCTGGGCAACTAAATATTCAGAATGTTGTGTGGAGAGTTTGCTTCGCATGAGCAGTTTGTGAAAGCCACTAATTATAACCATGTACTGTAGTAACCACCTGTCTGTTTGTATTACCATGCAAAATCTTGTAGTGAGAAATGCCTGAAGGTGTTTGTAAATGGTTTTATTTTCGGAGCAGAATAACAGACTTGCCTATGATGGAAAGGCCAAGAACCCATTTAGACTGCAATCAAGTCAATCAAAATTGTGTTCCTTGCTCTGCACTGTAATATTACAAAGAATATGTGCGCAAAACTGGACATCATAGGGTGCGCTCAATGGATTCAACTGCAAATGAAAAGTTCTTGCCACGGAAAGCAACAGATATAACCAAAGTAGGTAAAGGCTTGCAGATCTCGATCAGACAGGAGAGTGGGTGAACTGAACATGAAAAAGCTAACTGACTAAACTAAATGTTGTGCATGGAAAGCTCAAGTCTAATTCAGACACAGGCGTCCCAAACTCACGATTCGAGGAATCGATCAAATATTAATGATTTATGTACGCGTATCGAGTGAGACGTGACTGACTTAAGTGCGTGGTGTTGTGTTACACATTGGGCCGTTGAGAATTTGAGCGCTCCAAAGGCATTGTATGGAATTTATAATAACGGAGGATACAATCGCGCAATTAAATAAAATGTTACTTTTTTTTAATGACATTAAGTAAATAAACTCACCTTGCCTGATTTCTGTTGTCCATTTGGCCTATTTCGTCGGTTTTTTTTTTTTTTTGGGGGGGGGGGGGTGTTTCAGGTGTTTGTCGTAGCTTTCTATAGACGAAGTCAACTTCGTCTACCCCCCACGCCCCCCCTAGGAGTTTAACAAACTCTGCATTTTCGTCGATGAGGGAGATGTCGTGCTTGTTACGCTCACTTCACAAGTTCCTTTGCTGTCCTTCTTGGATGACATCTTGTAGTTTGTAGTAGAAGTACCCAAGCGTTTCTCATTCATTGTTGGCCGCACGATAACAAACTGGGAAAATCAAACTGTTTGACAACGTTAAGCTGCTTATTTTCCCGTGTTGTGAAATGTGATGAATTGGAAAACGTAGAGTTAACGTTTAATATTCAGTGAAGAAAACAGCGATGGCTTGGAACAAGAAAAGTTTCACGGCAGATTTACCTTTCATTGCTGAACCGGTATTGTGCCTGCTGAATGAATTATTTCCATTAGAGTAGTTTTTTAATTGTTATAACAGAATGGTGTAATACACAACAACGTTTCTAAAGTTTGACAGGGACTGCTTTGAAATGATTGCTAATTAAATATAAATAGTCCCAGTTAGAAGGTCACTACGTGTTAAATTTATAAGTCAAATTTGATTACAGAAAAGCCATCATGTCACGAACTGAGCCTGAAACACCTGTTTCCGATAAACGGAAAAGTTTCAAGCTATAAAAGACTGGGTTTAGTTTATAAGGCGATTCTCAAACAATTACTTTCAACCTTGATTTTTGGAAGATCGTGAAGTTATTGTTTCTCTTGTTATTTTGCGTCCTGATTTTAGCTCGATCAGCGCCAAGTCCGTCTTTTGATGTCAGCTTCACGGCTCGTCGAGCATTCCAATTGCAAGTATTATTGAACGCGATCTGTTTATAAAAACATTTTTGTCATAGAAAGTACCTAAACCGCAGAATTGTGTATTATTTAGCTCTGGTCATCAATGAACATTCAATCTGGCGGTTATTACGAACAAAAAAGTGCACATGGTACACGGCAACATAAATACGAACGAGACTTGACATACCACTAGTAATGCAAAGAAGAGATCTCTTAAAATTTCTGATTACTTTTCCAAACAAAATGGAAAACCTTTTTTATCTGGTGAGTGAACTCTGCATAATTTTTGCTACTTTTTTCTGAATCCGCCCCTTCAGCCCTCCCCCCCCTCCAAAAAAAAAAATTTCCTTCACGCATTCTTCTTTAGCCCCTCACTCGAAAACTTGCTGCGCGGTCCCTGGAAGCGCGATTGCAGCACTGAGATCATGGTAGCACTGGAGGAGGATCCTATCTGCAGACAGATCAAAGTGTACTGCTGTGAGAGATCGCTTGACAACTATTCATTAAACGATGCTATGAAACCCTACTGTGTGCTTTCAAGGAGGGTTGAACTGTCAACGGTGCAGAACATTCTGCTCGAAGCATCCAGGACTCGGCAGAAAAATCCAAGAACTGCTGCGAGCTGAAAGGCATCATGACTACCTTATAGATGTGGACTACTTCTCAAGATACGTGGAAGCTATGCGAAAGACTACACTTAAGTCAAAATTTGTGGGGCATGGGATCCCGGAACAAGTGCGATCCATAGACACACTGTACTTTCCTTTCCTGAGATGTTGTACTCCTGAACAATACAGGGGAGATGTTGTGTTATCTCATGAAACAGGACGTAACATGTCGATCAAAAAAAACCTATAATAACTTGACAGATACCACTATATCGTGTTAGATTCTTAAAAAGCAGTAAAGCTAAATATTATTAGTTAAAAGGTTCGTGAATTTCTGAAAATATTAATCCCGTAACTTCCACTCAAAAAATGAAAGGTTTTGGTTGAACTCATACAATCCTAAAGCTTTAATTGGGGTTCTAGAGGGCCTTAAAATTTTTGCTATTTTAAAAACCATTGGATATAACCTTTTTCATCAGATTCACAGATGCGAGGCGTCATGTGTTGATAAAGTCACGTGCACCAATGGCTGCTGCAGAAACAATCCGTGTCTGAATGGAGGAACTTGCAATGAAATCTGTGAGCCCACCAGCGTTCGGTACAACTGTTCTTGTCCTGTACAGTTTGTTGGGAGACATTGCGAGATTATGCTGAGAAAAAACTGCCAAAGCTACAAAGCAGCTGGGATCACCGTGTCTGGATTGTACAAAATTATCAATGACAACAATGAAACTTTCCAAGTGTTCTGTGATTTTGATTCAGAGCCTGGGTTTGCCTGGAATTTGATCCAGTCATTCAGTTTGTCCAACAAGGACTTAATGAGGGTAACTTACAATAGCGAAATTGGTGGTATGAGTTGTAGTAGTGTAGTGTTAATGCTGCACTTTATCTTAGCCTACCTCACTTCTGCCTTATAAGCTACTTTTAAAATTATGTTAACTTAAATTAAGCAGTTTTGGTATCTCTTAAGGCCCGTTTACACACGCGATTTTTGTCGCAGCAACTCGATGCAATTTTTGTCGCGCTAAACTTGCAACTTTAAAATCGCACGAGTAAACCAGGTGCGATTTTCAGTGCGATTTGTCGCCGCGATATCGCAGGGGTTTCGAACATGTTTGAAACTTGTTGCAACTTTAGCGCGACAAAAATTGCATCGTGTTGCCGCGACAAAAATCGCCTGTGTAAACGGGCCTTTAAGGTGTTAAGCCTCATAAGGTCCACAGCAGGAGGTTTTGCGGTTCCTTTTAGGACCAAATATATAAGACAGGAGATATTTGAAAATCAACTGATTTTTAAATTAATTTGTCTAAGTGCCTGTTTACAAGGAGAGAGGTTCACCAAAGCAAGCCAGGCCCCAAGAAAGAAAGAAACTTGCTCCTGTTACCTCTTTAGGTGCTCTTTTCAAAATTTCAAATGTACAGTCTGCCATTTCTATATGAAAGTCCCCCTCGATTCTGAGTGAGAAGAAAAGTGCGGATGGGAGCAAAAAAGATGGGAGTGTCAAAATACAAGGAAAGCTTGAGTAGAGAAAACAAAAGCGGTCAAATAATATCTTAAAACCACCAGTCCCTACTCATGAGGTCGATTGTTTTGTTCGGTTCTAGGGCGTCGTCTTTTCGGATTACACTGATTCAAATGCTGTCAGTGGTGAGATGCACAACTGGCAGGCGTACTTAGTTCGTCCAACTTATCTTCAATGGCTTGCAAAACAGTCAACTCACTGGCGAGCAACTTGCCGCTACGAGACAGACGGCGTTATGTACCGAGATTACATGAGAACTTCACTGGCAAATTTCGACATAATGAACATTCCCGTACCGATCTCAGGTGTGTGCTATCAGTTCGAGATTATGAACGTTCGGGGTTACGAGTGTGCCTCCTGCACTGCCCCACTGTGGAACAGGAAAGGCGCGTCTTCCTTGCACACAGACAGTAGCAGAAATGTTTGCCAATTCAATGCAAACAGGGGTGATGTTGTTGGCAATGAGGACAACTTTGGTTTGTATGGCTCTGTCAATCCAAACTTTCGTTGTACCTCCAGTCCAGATTCTACAACTCAGTTCTGGATCGGGGGACAATAAGAACGAGTTTCCAAAGGATCAGTTCATAGAACTACGCGCCACCTTATGGATGCATCGAGAGTTCCATTACGCGGGTACTCAGGATACTGCAGCATAACTACAAGCAGAATCCACAAATATATTGTAACTGCAGTCCTTAGTTATTTTAGAGACTCCTTAGCTATTTTACATGAGGTACACCACAAAAATCTTACAAGAAATGTCACAACCCTGTTTACATGCAGTCATCTAATCGCACCTATCAACCAATGAGAGCACATGTTAGTATCTCAGATATTTTAGAAACACGAATAGTTCACACGATGCAGGAGTTGACTGGCGTTTAAAAACGAGGGCATGTGGTGTCATTGTTATAGTTCACACCCTATAAGATTTCATTTAAAAACCTTCGTATTTTATGTATTTTTAAATTTAGCTAAAACGTTAACGTACAACAGGCAGACGTTCCCTTTGAGGGGAAAATAGACAACAGCTGAATACCTTATTTGCTGACCAATTAGATTAGGGTATGTCCAAAAGAGAACTTATTATCATTGCAATTTATTTTTTGCAAATTGAGGGATTCACGAACGTCTTGCTATGATCTTCGCACGGCTATCTTAAGAAAGTTGCCTGTCTCGTTGAACATAGCTAGAGGATAATCAAGAGAAAATGATGGGAGGATAACACATTGGCTCGCTTACTTAGATATGGAATATCTCTTCGAGTGTCCAATTTGATATAAACTCGCTCGTACGCCTCGCGCGTTTTACATACGTCACACTAAAGATGGCCGATCTGTGATAAAGGGGGATATCATGTAAACCTCGTAAAACAAAAGAAATACCTCTGTACCTCAAATTCTTTCTCTGGAATTGCTTTTCGTTCGCCAATACAAGCAGAGAGTCAGTCAATGGACACAAGGTGGACTGCTTCTGAAGGTGTAGATTCAAAAGATTGCAGACTAGATTGATGACTCACTCCACGAGGAAAAAGCACGTGCGTTGTCTTTTCTTAAAATTTTTCGCCGCAGTTCCTGCATCACCATCAAATGTGAAAGACGTACATTCATCACGTACGGTACATGTAAGCTCAACATTTGCCCGACACGTGTAATTATGCGGATTAGACTTATGGATCATTTGTCGGGGTCATGAGGTGAAAAGGGATTTCTTTGAGCTCTGGCTGTTAGTTGCTGTTAAGTTCATCTGTCAAGTTAATTATGAAACTTGTGCAAAGAGCAAAATTAGTGCAGGTTTCCACGGAGTTGTGGAGTGGATGTGGAGCATTATCTGGTATCAGTTGTTCATCTCGTTCGTGCATTTTGTTAGCATATATCCATCAAAGATGTGAAATTTTGTTTGGCAAAATAACAGATGAAGGTTGGGTAACACAGTAATACTTTGCCCAGGCCTTTCATTTAAGTTCAAGTTAACAGTGAGTATTTCAATCGTTGTTACTAAGCTTATTTCTTCGTTTATTTCATCTGTTATATTTGTTAAGCTTATTAATTAAAAATTAAGTTGCAAGCTCAAATATTTTGACTTGAATTTTATTTTATGGGTACTTGTTTTTGTAGCACACAGGTGGCATAAGACTTAACATCTTCAGAAAAATAAATTGTGCGGCGACTAGAATCTTGTTTGTGGTGTCTCCACTAGAGCCAATTACTAAAAACGACTTGTAACAGATATTTAATCAGGACTGGTGTTGAAGTTATGACCGTGCTGTCCTGTACCTTACAAGATTCCTGCAAACAATTATCTTTGGTACTGTTGCCCCAGTGTGTCCGGGCCTCTCCTACGTCTTATAGCAGGAGTTCACCAGGCTCATCAGCACCTTATTAAAGGATTCATTGGGGGGGGGGGGGGGGGGGGGAAGGTTCAGTTACATCCTTGTTTTTTATAAGAACTCTTTATGTAAAAATTTATTTTTCGAGACTGTTGAGAGGAATAGTTATATGAAGCCCGGCAAACTTCAATCGAAGTAACAAAGATGGTATGCTGGGAGATCCAAAACCGTGCGTGCGCAAAGTAATGACGTAATATGCATGATAAACCACTGATAAACGTAACTGAAACCTTTCTATCAGTTAGCTTCTCATCCAATGTATTTTGTACACAGTCATGGCCAGAAAAGCGAACAAAAACAGACAACAAAGAACTTTTCCTGGTTTCTTCATAAAACCAATCCCCTCTATTCCTGAACTATGATCAAAGTTTTCAAGAACATGTTAAGAAATCATCCAAGTTAACACAACCAAAAGCTTAGTCCTATTAAAAAATACTTCAATTTCCTTTCAAAAAATGTGTAAAGCAAAAGGTAACATTTACACAAAAGCAGATATATGCCCAGGTCAACTGAGCCCAAATTGTTTGAATGCATATTTGGTAATAGTAAACACGCAGAACTTCAATTCCAAAAAAGTTATATTGTTAAAAGTAGCAAACGTATTTCCAAATTTAGTAGGACGTAAGAGCATGTTAAGAATAATTCATTTAAAGTGCGGTTGTACATTTACTGCGATGATCATTCTTCACTTTCATGTTCGACCGCAGTTTAAATGAATTATTTCATATATCTTCCACATCATTTCACTCCTCACGGGAGATATGAACTCAATAAGTTGACCTCGCTCCCAATGTGTGGCTTCCTAGCTCAGTTGGTAGAGCATCGCACGTATCGTAGAGGTCACGGGTTCAAATCCCGTTGAAGCCCTGATTTTTTCAGGGATCTTCTTTCCAGTTGCTCAAATTGGAAAATTTACTGCGAGGATCATTCTTCACTTTCGTATACAACCGCAGTTTAAATAAGTTATTTCATATGTACTCCACATCAATTTACGATCAGTCAGCCAATAAGATTGCATTTCATTAACGTTTAAGTAATCTATATCAGAGAGTGTTCTGGGATTGTGCTATTTTTTATGTTTTAATTAAAAGATTTCATTACAGTTTCTTGACTCTTTTTAGTTCACAATTATATGCTGTGTCATAATTTTTTCCTCGGCAAGGCACGTGATTTTAAAGGTATATATTAAGGAGAGAACTCTTCACACAATTAATAACTGTGTCTTTTACCCCCAAAATTTGAAGTTCTTAAACGTGGAAGAAAGGTAAACATGTTTAATCTCTCTAGGAATATATTTTAAATTTTCAACTTTGTTACATAATAACAGTGTAATCTATCGGTTGTTCAGCCAACGCCTGTGTGCTAGGGAAATGGATATCGAATGGTTCAGCATTGAAGA
>JAEMPF020021823.1:0-10057 GCA_022496165.2 Catalaphyllia jardinei | reverse complement strand
CTAACGAGGCAACTAACTACACACTGTTTGTTGATTTCTATTCTGGTTCTGCAACCGATGGGCTCAAATATTATAACGGTATGGCTTTTACTACCAAGGATCGTGATAATGACAAGCAGAAAAGTTATAACTGCGCTGTAAACACCAAAGGAGCTTGGTGGTATAAAAGTTGTGTCAGCGGTTCTAATCTGAATGGTAACTATGGAGACAGTTCTTATTATCACTGGAATTGGTCTCTCAGGGGAAGCGAGATGAAACTCAAACCAAAATCTCCTTGATCAAAGCTTGTATGGATAAACGCCGATCAAATCAAGCAGAGGAAAAAAAGCAAAATTTGAAAAAACTAAAATACTATGCAATAATGTTTAAAATAATTTTCTTACAATAGTTCTGTCTTCAACAACAGTACAGCCCGTAGTAGACATGATAGATCGTTAACGCTATCACGCGCAGTTTTTGAACATTACTCGTGGAGGGTGGGGGGGAGGAGGGGGAGAAGTGATTGCATGAATTTGTGAAGATTTATATTGTTTTTCATCATTCCAGCCCGGTAGGATAAATCTTTTTTGCGTCTTGCCAAACTGATATTTTTACTTTCCCCAATTGTTTTACGCAATATTCTTTGCGGGATTTTTCTAACTGCCCAATCCCACCCACCCTTTAAACGACAAATTTTTTATGTAACTAGAGTTCTTAGAAGAGCAAATCTTTAAAATTGTTCAAGGTTAGTATGCAGTACTTTAAATTTATATTCTGCCGGCAACTGTATTATAAAACGAGTCCTGAAGAAGTTCTTAATGCGAGAGAGATTAGTTAAAGAAATTCAGTTTATTCGTTTCTTCATTTTAGTTTTGAGTTAATGTACTTAGTTTTAAGTTAGTGAAGTCGCGAGGTCGGAATCATTTTCCTTTCGCACTTTCAGCTGGCGTTTTATTTTGAGGGAAGTCTGTGCTTAATGCTTTTGCCTTTTCAGTTACTGTAATGACAAATTAATGCCAGCTTTTCATGGGGTTGTCCTATTACCTGAAGTTCAATGACGGTATAATATGGTCAAAGTAGTGGATCTGCAGGCTGGCACTGAAATCAACAAGGCTATGCCGCGTGGGATCCACAGCTAGTTTGACAATGTCATGCCTGGCACAATGTATCATAAATATGCCGGACGCTTGAAAAACCTGGCGTAAATAGCTTAATTAACTTGATTCAGTTGATTAGCAATCGTAAATCTTCCCAACAGCTTTCTTTGACCATTGAGGGGTCATGCCTTTTATGTTCATTATTGTTGCCGAAATCAGTCTCGGGTCAGTAGAAATTTTACGCGCCTCGGATTTGAAAAGAGGCACGCTCTATGACAAGATTAGTAGATTTTTGCCAATAATGGCGCAAGAGTCGTCGTAGCGTAATCACGGGCTTCAAGTCTTGCGGCCCACATTTGCGGCTATGACTGGGAACGTTTTTCATGTGATATTAAAAGAGCATAGTGATGGTATTTTGAGTTATTTTGACCATCAACAAAATTACCGTTAAATTGAAGGAAACATGATAATAATACTTTACAAAGATAGAAAAACACCAAAGAGATAATGTTAAACCATACAGGAACTAGGATGGTTAAGGATGGAGAAGATTGACACGGATTACAGACAACAAAATTGAAAAAATTAGGCTAAACCGTTCAACCGTGACTGTGCTCCTCAAAGCAAGGCCTAGGTACTTCACTCTCAAAGTGCGTCACGTCACCCAGGTGTCAAGTCAAGTTAATTGTCTATATACACTTAGCTTTTGTGAGGATAATCTAGGCTTTCATAGATTGTGCTAGCATAATCTTCATCTTCCCATTTTTAAAACGGAGCACTGCTAGCATAATTTACATATTTTGGCAATTATCGGGACATTTTTGGTTGATTCCCAAATCGATGTTTAAGTAGTATTCAGTTTGCAGTCTACTGAGCCCGGTAATGGCCGGTCCCAATACCTCTCGCTGAGGCAAGTCTTCAAGGGAAATGTAACAGCTTTCTCAGAGACATGACGGCCCAGAACCAGCCACAATTGTCAAAGACCGTTCCCTACAGTCCACAAATAGAAAGTACAGGCCTCTGATTAAAGAAAATGTATTTTTGGACTTATTTTTCGTGGTTTATAAAGAGCACAATTTTTAAAAAAAGTGACAATTTGGAAAAACCAGCATAACCTAGGCAAAATTTGGCCAAAAAAAGAGCAGTGCTACAGGCATAATATGCTACGTTTTACTATTGCCAAGATTATGACGTTATTAGACACATAACCACAACAAAAACATCTTAAGCAATTTAGGACTGGAAATCCCTATTGATATTATCTTTTGGTCTTCTTAGGGGTAAAAACAGCGTTGTTTCTGTAGGAAAAAGGTTTAAACTTCCATGGGGGTCTTACGAAGAAGCGAACCATACCTTAAGATGCTTGAGCACGGAAAAGTCGAAAGTCGTCATCGATAGCAATGCGGAGGGTAGCAAGGTTGATGAAGATCCCAAGTTTATGCCAGAAACTAGGAAATATTATTGTAAAACAGAGGAAGACGAATTTAATATTAAGACGAAAGAATCCACTGTATGGCACTTGAGACGAAAACATTGTACGACTTTCTGTCGCAGAGCCGAGTCAGTCACTCCACACGATTTCTGCTGAACTGGCTAACCGTTTGTTGATAAGAAAGCAAGTTAGAGGCAAGGTTTCTTGCAACTCTGCAAGTTTTAATTAGATCTTTCAGCGGTTCACATTCGCGGTTTATTGATAATTCAACCTGGATTTCACTAGTCTTGTATATAACGTTACTTTGTTCCAGAACAGTAATTCTGCTGGACTTAATCAAATTAAAATTATAGGTGACAAGACGAGAAAAAAGAAAATATCGCATACATAATTTTAAGGGAGTTTAAGAAAACCAAACGGCTGGCAACGGCAACCTTTCTAATCAAAGGGTTTAATAAGCAGAACAACGGCTGTGCACGGTTTATTTCTTTGCTGTCCTCTGCCAAACAACAACGTGAAATGCGCTGTCTCGAGTACGTGAGCCACGACGCCTAATTCTTAAAATTTGTATTTTGAGTTTTACGCTGTGTTCCATAATCAGTTTTGAGATCGTTTTGACAGAAGAAAAACAAACTAAAAGATTTTAGAGTATCTAGAGATTCTAAGGTAAAATGTAAATCCATGTTTTTAATCGACATTATTTCAGTGTCCTTGGCGTCGCTGTGCTAGTTACTTTAACTCCCAAAAAAACGTTATAGTCCGGCGGCATAACTCGAAATTTCAGGAAAATTGTGCACTTTTTGATACAAGCATAAAATTTGGCACATTGATAGCAGATACCAATACGAGCATTTTGAGATATAGTGCCAAGTTGGAAGTCCACTGGTTTCCATGGAAACCACAATTTTTTAAAAATTCATGAATTTCCTCTGTTCATAGTCTAGTTTATCGGCAAATACTTTTATTTCAATGTTTCCAACTTATTTGCCAAGTTCTATTTGTTTAAGCTTATGGTGCGTATCCCTTAACTACGTGTTGCCATGGAAACGAAAAACCAAAATCCCACATTTGCTGAAAATAAAAGAAAGCTCTGCGTCTTGCCGATTAGGCTGGATTAATTTCCGCCGCTCTCTCGTATCTCTGGCTGGTAATCGAGCCTACTTGCCGATGGGCCTCCAACCATTGTCTGCAATAAAACCTACAGATTCTTAGGTGTTCGTAAATTTCCGTATCACTATAAACTTTAGTCTGCTTGCAGCCGGTTTTTTCCCTAAGGGTCACTTAGAGGCCGGGCTTAGACGCGTGTTTAGTCATCGCGAACGCAAAAGAGCTGTATGGCCGTATGGCCGAGTAAGGAAGAATGCGAGCCGAGAAATGTCTCGTCCCATTCTCCTTTAGGCTTAATAGTCTCTGCTCATTTTCGAGAGAAAAACGGGCTGCCAGCAGTCTATATAAACTTCGTCACGAATGCATTGGCCATCACACACACAAAGACAAGATAAAATAAAATAAATTTTGACACATCATCCTCTCAAATGCATTTCGGAAACTATTTACAATAATAAAAGCAGGGTAGTAACAAATTTCCATATCATCTTTGCCGCAGTCTTTTTTTTTTACAACGACAATGGCGCAGCACCATAGTTTCTTTAGAAACTTACCCCCTTTACTCGTTTCTTAAAAAATGGACATGGTATGTTCTCCTAATCTGAAAACGGGCGTTTTTACCTGCAGAGACAGTCGATAATATCGACCACTTCGTCGACAACCGCTATATGCCTTCACGGCACCCGCGGTATTGCACTGATGCAACACCCTGATGAAGCGTGCTATGTATCAAGGAGGATACGCGTAGGAACAAGCAAACATATATACCAGATATGACAAAGAGCATGCAGTCTGTCAACAATTTCTTTGTAAAGTATATTTGCGTGCAGCATGCAGCCTATACATGGTAAACGCGGGTCTCTTGACTTTTGGCATGCCGAGGGCATTCTTTGGGTTTACTGGCGGGCTGGCTTCATAACTAGAATTTAGCGTTTGTTTCGCAAGTGAAATGGCTGTCGATGCCAGCAAAATCTGGAGTAATGATTCCTTTTGGCAGTTCTGGGGGAAAGGTCTGGTGGTTTAAATGTTTACTAAGCATTTTTTAACGTTCTATGATAGCTGTGAGTTCTAAACTCATCGCCTTTCCATCGTTTTCCGCAGAGGAAGCGTAAAAACAACAGTCATCCTATGTCTTCGTCAAACACTAGCAATACCTCCAACCTGAGTGTCGGCAGTAAATAACACGCATAGAGTGTATCTCTTGCTACTCTGCCGCTACGCCTTTTGCAACACTCTTTTCTCGAGTCGAGTTCTAGAATTCTGTTTGTGTGAAATCAACTCAGATGTAGTAATAGATTGGCAGTTACCTTTTTCTTTTTCCTGATGACTTTTCCATTATTATGTTGTCGCCTGCGGTTGACCGGCACTGCTAGACAACCCAGGTGATATCATTTGGCTCCAAGGCAAGTCACGTCAATTACGTTAGCTTAGATATTGGGTCAAATCAGGAGCCATAATCAGGGACGGAGACCGTAAGTGCGCGCCATTTCTAGTATTGGGGTTGGCCCCATGATATGGGACAATTTTTCTATTTTTAGAACAAATTGCGCCATCGCCTACAGCACACGCGCGTACATTGCTGCGAGGATTTTCGCGGATGTCGCGCAGAGGAAATGGCGTCCGAAATTCCCGAAATCGTTTATGCTTTTGGCCCACAACTTAACCGCTTTATCTGTTTATGGCTGTTGGAACTTTGCTTAGTATTTTCGCCGTAAGTTGCTCCAGTTTGAGTGAAGACAGTGCCTAATTTAGGTATGTCCCGCTTTATATCGCAGATTAAGTTGAGTTCTGCTTCTTTTACAAGAACTTCAGTTTACTCCAATCTAAAATTTCACATATGAAGAAGATTAACAGCTTTAATTTTCCATAACACAGAAAACGAAATAGTTGGATATGTATGGATATAGCAGCGTTTAGGCCCAATAAATGACAATAGTTTTATGTCCGTAGATACTGCTTAGTTTTGTTTGTGTAAAAATCCAATAAAGTGTCTGTTGTCAATGAATAAGAGCGCCCGCCGATGCGTGTTTTGCACTGTTGACAAATGACAAATTGGATTTCGCACTTTGGAGTGAAAACGTACATCGAACTCATATAATATCTGTAGTTTTTGAATATGTTTAAGGTTGATAAATGTTTGAGAACATATTAAAAGCTTAGCTGAAAATATGTGAATACAGCAGAAATAATCAGAAAAGTTACGATGACGCTTTTAATCAACTCGAATAAAGATTTTGATTGAGCCAAAACTCCTTGTAAGGTGTGAAGTGTAAAGTTTCTCTATGTGAAAGAAACACACATGATGTTGGTAGCCTTTTGATGAACATTGTTGACTATTGCTGTAGTATCTCAGCACAAAAGACAATGAAACAAGTCTTTTTCACGATTTGTTGACAATCTGAAAACACTGACTGAAAAGTTCTCCCGCTGCACTATGCAAATGAGCTACTCGTACGCGTCAGACTTGCCTTTCAAAAACTTTTGCAAACTCGCCAAACGAGCAGAAACAATAAGAAACTATCAATAACAGGTATTCGTTATGACTAAGCATTGGTTGGCAAACTCACAAATTAACTCGATACCGGAGTAAACAGCTTTCTTGCAGAACTTTTCTCTACAAAACAAACACAGAAGTTTACACGTATAACTAGCCTTGGCGAGCGGATTTTATTCATTCACAGCGCGAAATTAAAGAAATTCTCGACCCTGAAATACACACCTTTTCCATTAAATCAGAGCATAAAAGTACATGGAAGAGCCCTTGTTCTTCTTCTCTGCCATGTTCCCTGCCATCGCAGTGAAAAGTCGGCAAGAGAATCTCCCAACCCTCACCATTTCATCACACAACGTGGCAACATCCACGCGAGAGCCTTGACACGTGCGTGGATCAGCGCGGATATATAACGTCAGGATGGCGCAATTTGTTCTAAAAATAGAAAAATTGTCTCATATCATGGGTCCGCGCGCATCCCAAGACTTACGGTCTCCGTCCCTGATTATGGCTCCTGGTCAAATTGCATAACTTGTGACCAACAGATCGGACCATGGATCGTTGTCTACAACCATTGCTGCTTCATTGGCCAAGACAGTTTCCTTTTAAATATGTCATCCAGTTTGGTTCTCTTTGGTTCTGCCGGATTCTACAAGATTTATGCCAATTGGCACAATGACTTTCAAATGTCCAAGAAATTCCATTCTCTCGTCCACATCTTCCCAAATCAACCCATTTCTTCCTTTATATGTAAAGTTCGCCATTTTTTCTTTCTAATAACAATTTGTGATGTACGTATTTTCATCCAGTTGCATAGAAAAGAAATTAGAATGTAACGCTGCTCCTATCATCCGAACTAAAAGAAAGTGTTGCAGAAATGTAGAGAAAAGGCAGCAAGAGGAAATGCAGATTCATGCAAATGAAGGCCTTCATTCAATTAATATTTTTCGATTGAAAATTACCTCTGCTTGAATAAAAAAGGGAGAAAAATGACAATTCTAATCATACGTGCATTAATAACGTGAAAACGTAAAAGAAAAACGTGAATTTTCAAAAAGGAACAAAACGGGGTCTTCGCGGGGGGGGGGGGGGGTCTAAACAGTGAAAACTTTAATTATCACTAACCAGCTGGATTTAAAAAAATTAAGCTTGGCACTATATCAGGAATTGATCAGCATGGGAATGCAAAAAATCCTTCAAAGTTTGGTGCTTGTATCAAAAATCGCGCAATTCAAAAGCTATGCCGCCGGACAGACTCAAAAAACAATAGTTCAATAATGTAAGACTGAAATCATCAAAGAACTGAGCAATAATTAATCGTAAAGCAGTCTAAACAGCTAAGAAAACTGGATGTCATAGATTTTTTAATGTCATGCTTATACAGATTATCGCGAAGTGCAGCCACCAATGTAGTCACGCTTAGACTTAGAAACTAGACTTAATAGTCGTTGACGTCGCCGTCCTACTTATGACGTCACATGTGCTTGTCTTTCTCGCTCGTTATTTATTACCTTCGCCTCAAGACGTTTTCCACTAAACATTTAAAATAGCATCGATTCACCTCTACAACACCTTCTTACTCGCATTAGCCTAATGTTACGTTCCCCGGCGTTATGATACGCAACACAATTTAACTACAATACTTAAGGAAACAAAGAATTTAATCACCGTACCTTGGTTCTTTTTAATAAAAAAACAAAGGCTATTGATTTGTACTTAACACTATGGCTGCTGTTAGGAATGTTCCATAAGTTCAAGGGAATTGTCGCTGGCATTTTTAAAACTGATCATAACCATTGAAATTAAATTATTTGAAAAGCGCTTAAAATTATCCTGTGATGTTAAGCTGTTCCTCTATTCCTGTATTTATATAATACTTGCAATAAGCACATATTTTAGCTGCAATCGACATACATGTCCAATACACCCGATCTGTAAAGGGGCGTCAAAAGGGGTGATGGTTCATGGCGCGTGGGAACGACCCGTAAACAACACAAATAAACATGCGAAAGAAACATAACAACATTTCTCGTTCTAAAATAAGGACGCCACACGCATTCGAAATAATGTGAGTGGAGGACGATGCTGGATCGCCGACATATCGCAAACTGACAAACGGTGACGGGACGTCGCCATCTGTCACCAGTTTGGCAGCCCATTACGGGTCGGGTATATTGGACAACTCTCACATTCGAGGGTTGTGAAGGGGTGCTCAGCTATCAGGCTTATTATCAAGAGACCATGATCTAATATAGCAGGTTCTTTGAGATCTGATCAGTTCTCACCCTGTTGGTACTGAATTAATTCCTTAATGGAAAAACTTGCTGATAATCCTGCCATTATAACTAAAATTTCTTTGATTAAAATCTACGGCTATGGCCTTTTTAACCCTGGATAAACACATATGGTGCCGGTGAGCTATTGAGAGTATTTAGTTTGGGGAGGGAGGTGGTTTTTCTCACAACTTTTGAAGCAGTGCTGCCCACTTTTGTAAGCTTTCGCCGTATTTCATATCACGCGCACAGTATATTCAAGAACCGAGCAGAGACGTTTCAGTTATATCTCTTTCTTTAACTTGTTCCTTAAAGAAAAAATAATGTCCGTTGTTATCAAGAAAAACATTGTTGGCTCGGTTTGGACTTAAACGGCAAAGTAATCAGATCAAACGACAAAATGGCAGCTATTCAAGACAGAAAAGTTGAAATCCGTAAATATATTTCGGGCGAAAGCAGTTCAATGTAAAACAAAACTCTAAATCTAGAGTACTCATACAGAGAATTCTTCTTGTATGATATCAAGTAGCGCAGGGATAAAAGTATTACATTCTAACCTGCTTAACAGTAGGATTCTTGTTCAAGTACTTTGGAAAACTCCTAAGTAAATAAATAAAAAACTTATCTAAAAACTCCAGACTATTAGAGGTTATTTGGGTTCAAGGTACAACAACTGTGGCCCACAATCTGCCCAGCTATTCGTTAAAGACTTAGTTGCGATACAGTTCACAATGATGAGCGCTGGTGGATCTTCCCGCCTTCTTGTTGTTTGTTGCTGTGTGTCGTTTGTCAGTGTTTTCTTGTACTGTATTGGTTATGTGAGGCTTGAGTTGGAGATACGAGCTTACAAGGAAAGACTTGAGGCTCTTGAGCAAAAAGAAAAACAGTTAGCGGTGACGCCCGGCGGCCCGTCAATTCCAGCAAACGGTGAGTGCATTAAAGTCTAGTTCCTTTGTCAAACTCAAAATCCTGGGTAGAACTTTTTTCCCTAGAAAGACCCTAAACTTTTAATTTCTTCCATTTGTTGAGAAAACGACAAAGCGTCAAATTGATCCGCGACTTGGCAAGCTCAGATTCACCTTTGTTTTGATTCAAAAGGTAAAAACTAAAATCAACATTGTATTAAACTGCATCTGGCTTTGACACGAAAATCGTCTCTGAGTTGAGATCGACTCAGTGATACCATGCTCTTTCTCTCAGTCAATGTTTAGAATATTTACAAGTTTAATCGTCTGCACATTAGTTCACAGTTAAGCTAAACAATAGACGTTCTTAAACACTAGCAAGAGTACTACAGCCAGCAGATATGTGATTCTTAAGGAGGCTATTTAAGTTACTGATTTTGACACGAACATCTGTTGATTTGCGGAGTACATCATCACGTGATCAAAATGAATTAGTCTGCATGTAGCATTATAGAGTTTCACATTGTTTATTAGTTTACAAAACTTAAATTTTGTTGAGAAAGAAACCTGAACATACATCGATAACAAGAGAACGTCTTCTATCCGACCTCAAACCTACCGTCTTTTTTTCCTCTCCATTGCGTTCCCTTGGTAGCTGTCAACTTTTTATGAGGAAACCAGCACGTAATCAGCGTATAGTTTGTCTTGCAATTTAAATCTCCTGAACAAAAAGGTGATTTGCTTTCTTCAGAGGTCAATGTTGGCTGGAATAT
>JAEMPF020020378.1:5000-10064 GCA_022496165.2 Catalaphyllia jardinei | reverse complement strand
CACAAATGATGTAACAGAGAATTAACTCTGAAGTGTAAATTTTAGTGTTAATTGAACCGTTCGATTCCCACCGAGGTCTCTGTTACATCATTTAAGCTAGAACATGGTATATCTTTTGTTTTAGTTTTTATAATTTAATAAAAGTGGTGTTTTCATCACGAAATCTTGGTTGCGTAGAATTAAAATGTTAACAATACAAACAATTGCTACAAATTTCAAACTTTTCTGGTCACTTCAAGTGCGCACGTGCTTATATGCGTATAGGACGCTACGGGCCTGTCTTGGTTTGTGCGGCGGTAAAACAAAGAAGCGAAACACTGCCAAAAATCAATTTATCTGGTAGCTTTTTTTTTTTACCGTTTTATGGAAGTGATTTACCGTGGCCAATATCCTGTGTAAATGAATAAGTTTAGTTCGAAGAAGAATAACTTTTAGTCAATAGATCTGACCTGGTAACGATCAACGTAATCATTTACAGAATTTACGTTTGATCTTGAAAGGATTTTCGGTCCAAGGGCGTAACAGTAATTTTGCAAACTATCCAACCTTTGAAATATCCTGGACTCAAAGTGATGCCTTCGAAATAAGTGATTATACTAAATCACAATATTAAGGATTGTTCGCTTTTAGGACTCTATAGCTAAGACCAGTCAACATTTTCAAAGAACTGAACGTGATGCCAATTTGTAATGAATCCTTTTATTAAGGTGGTTCCTTAGAAATAAAAGTTACCGATGATTTTTTTTGAAACTTTCCCTGAATGTTCTCTATCAAGTATTGTTTCACCATTCCCGTACAAGATATGTGATAGGCACATCTTACCCTATTTATGCCTGTACTTGTGCTAATCACGCGCGATATTCATTGGTCCACCTTACATTTTGTGGAACAAATTTGTGGAAACATCACACTATTTATAACGACGTGGACGTAAAGCGTTCATAAACTCGCTATTTTCGTGGTCATAATTTGCATCACAGAGAAACAGTTTTGTGCACCCTTTTACCTATATGTTTTTTCCTTTACATTTTCTTTTTACTTTTTTCAATAAAGAGGATAATATGTACACGATTATTATGCAATTAAAAAAAATTCAGGTTACCATGCCCAAAAAAAGAGCGATCATTTCGCTATCAAGGTTAGCTTTAGGGGAAATTCTTTCGTTGTGTACGTGTACGCGCTCATTTGCGCGCTTACGACGCGAAAATTGTGCAGTGCACATTAGGGAGTCGCAGTGCAATTCTGACGAATCACCTTAATTGTACTTTGAAACAGCAAGAAAAACCCAATATCCAAGTGTGATTGAATGTAGAAACCACTGTACAAGTATTTAAAATCTCTCGGTCGTCCAATCGAAGCGGTATACCGAGACGCTGGTCTCTTAGTCTTTTCTCTTGTTAGAATTATATCTTGCACGATGGGTTATTATGGGTTTCTAAACGATTATTATTCTTTCGTTGCGACTCACTAAAAACTCACTCTTTCGCTGGCAAATCGAGAATAAAAGAAAACCTTCGATCGCACTTTCGTGAGTAAAAAAAGCAAATTCTATTTTTGCGGAATATTTGGCGGATCAACCTGGTATCACTCGTATTACTCGTATGATTACAGAGCGAATTGGACCCCACCCAGTCCTGTAACCATTACTTATCATTTCCCCTTTCTGGGTTGGGTAGCTTTTAATTACTGCTGTCTATTTATCTGCGTCTTTGTCTTTGCTAGGAGTTCAGGTCACTTTCAAATGAACGGCTTATTTCCTTGTTTAATTAATCCATTTTTATTTCTGCAAAAAAGTGGATGCGGGGAGGGACTAAATCACCTCCAACCGCTCCCTCTGCCCAGTCTTCGTGGGGTGTAACGATTTAAAAAATGTTAATAATGAGCTATCATAGGAGTTAAAGTAACCATACACATTTCTAACGAAGTGGGCAGAAAAACAAATAATTAATTTAAACATCAGAGTAGTTGGAAAAAAAAATGCAGAAAACTTGTAATAAATTCCTCCAGGAGCCCATTACCCGGAGCCTTCATCTTCCGTGCAAGCCCACTGCGTGAAAGCCTAAATATTCTAAAGTATTCTGGACTCGCATATGTCATTGTGACGCAACAGAATCTTAGAGTATTCAAGGCGCACACAATACGTGACGTACGCCTGGAATGTTCGTATCGAATATGGTGGAATACGCTCCGTTCATAATCGTTTGTGGATTTTCGCTCAAGTATACCACACATCTGTCGTACTCCTAGAATATAATGACGAACTCTTTGTTAAAACAAAAACATTTATGAAAGAAGGTAACAGTGCGGGTGCATATAACAAAATTTAGACTATGAATTCAATGTTTGTGCGATCCGCGCATGTATATACGTTTATCCCTGACTACCTGGGGTGGGTTGTTCGAAGCCTGATTAAGCTAACCCAGGGTTAGCGAGAATTTTGATTTCAGTTTTGTAAGTTTTCTGTGAGGTGCTCTGTTATATTGTTTGACTGCAGTTTTAAGCTGTCTTAATCTCAAGACAGTTATTTCCAAGGAGTTATTTTAACTCCAAAAATGGAGTCAAAATTTTCGGTTCAAAATAACCCCCTTTCTGGAGTTATTTTAACTCTTCTGTGGGAGTTATTTTAAACCCAATATCCAAGCAACTTTTACTCTTACTAATGTGGAGTTAACTTTTAAGTCTAACTTTTACTAATGTGGAGTTATTTTTACTTCTCGCGGAGTTATTTAAACCCCGAAATTGGAGTTAAAAATTTAGGTTCAAAATTACTCCTTTTTCGGGGTTATTTCAACTCCTAAATTTTAACTCCAAATCTGGAGTTGAAATAAATCTTCACATGGGGTTGATTTTACTCTAATTGGAGTTATTGTAACTCCAAGAAATAATCTCTTTTTGGGGTTGCTTTCACTCCAAATGTGTCAACTCCACCTGTACTGAACTCATGGATTTTCAGTTAGGAGCCGCAATATTACTCCTCCGTAGCTGAAAAGGAACTCGCGCATGCAAATTGAAACTACATGCACATCATTGGCTATATGGAGTACACATGTGCTCATAACTAAACATATGTTTATCAAGGCATAAGAAATAATTATACACACATGCATGATACATATATTATTTCTTTAAGATAAATTTATAGCTATAATATTACGTTAAAATCTGAAATTCAAAAATATAATCCTTATTTTTTTATAGCAATAAAATTTCTATTAAACCTTATACCTTATCAAAGACTGAAATCATGCAAAAGAACATGCAAATAACTGACAACAATAAATTTTCTCCATAAAATCTTAATTGAATTTGTGTTTCAGATTGTGATTGTTCTAAAATTTAAGTACTGTTACATGGAAATTTGCTTACTTTTCTCACAATGTAATAGAAAGTAGCCATGACCTATTTATTAGTGTGGGTTAACATGGTGCTACCAAAAGCTTTATTCATCCATTTACTTTGCCCCTGTAAATTTAAGCATGACAAAATACAAAATTGATCATAGCATATTACTAAAGAAATTAAACCACTATGGAATCCGTGGTATTGCTAATGACTGGTTTGCTTCCTATTTAAACAATAGGAGGCAGTATGTTACCATAGGTAGTATTAAATCCGATGACACCTTCATTACTCATGGTGTCCCACAAGGTTCTGTGTTAGGCCCTCTTCTATTTCTTCTGTATATTAATGATTTTAGTAGGTGCAGCAATGTGTTTGACTTTCACATTTTCGCAGATGATACAAATCTCTTTTACTCTAATTCTAACTTAGTTGAACTTGAATCCATTGTTAATTATAATCTGAAAATGGTATCTGACTGGCTTATGGCCAATAAGGTTTCACTAAATATTGATAAGACAAATTTCATTATTTTTCATCCCCCCCCAAAAGGTCAAGGGTCACATAGTCAAATTAATAATCTCTAACAGGGAGATTATGCAAGAGAGATTTATTAAGTATTTGGGTCTCCTGATTGATTCACATCTTAGTTGGAAGTATCACATTTTACATATTTCAAAAAAGATTAAGAGATGTATTGGTATACTCTCTAAGATTAGACACTCGGTGACCGATCTGGTCCTTGTGCAGTTGTACTACTCACTTATTTATCCCTTCCTGACTTATAGTGTAATAACTTGGGGAACTACATATCAAACAACTCTCCTACCTCTCATCACCTTACAAAAAAGAGCTGTCAGAATAATAACATTCTCAGAATATAATTGCCACTCTAGTCCACTCTTTCAGAGATTAAAAATACTTAAAGTAAGTGACTTAGTATATTTGTATTGTGCTTTATTCATATACGACTATTACTCTAATAAACTGCCCTTAATTTTTAACGATTTCTTTAAGAGTATTAATAAAGTGCATCAATATCAAACCAGACTGGCGAATAAGATTTCATACTATCTGCCTAAAGCCAGGACTAATTATGGCAAATTTAACATTCGTTTTTTTGGAGTTAAAGTTTGGAACTCCATTGAAGACTCACTAAAATCTGAGAGTCGTACTTGTTTTAAAAATCTCCTAAAAGATTTACTTATCTCCAACTACTGACTGGTTCATTGATGTACTTTGTATTTTTCACTTTTTGCGTAAGCACATCCCTTGTCTATTGTTCCTTGTGTGTGTGAGTGTGTATGTGTTTGTGTGTGCGTGTGTGTATATTCAGTATGTCTTTTTGCAAAGGTCTTTCCGCTTGGCCCAGCCACTTAGCTCGATTAGCTTCAGCTATTTCTAAGTGGCTGTGCTCTTTTTATCATGTAATTTTTCTTCTTGGTATTTAATTATTTTTATTATATTTTTTGGGCACGAATAAAGATTGTTGTTGTTGTTAAAACAGCTATGTAAACCTTACACCAGTTTTCACTACTGTAGGGTCACTTTTCGGAAGAGTACTTCTACCCAGATGCTTTTCCTCTACAGTGAAATCCCCTGTGCCTGATAATTCAAGATCTACAGTATGGCTTTGTTGACACATTCCTCTCAGGAAGGTTGCCGCTTGAAGATAACGAGTCTTGATGCATGAAGCAAGGAGCATTCCAAGAGGCCAACTGCATG
>JAEMPF020020377.1:0-10064 GCA_022496165.2 Catalaphyllia jardinei | reverse complement strand
TAATTTGAACCGAAAGGTTGCGTTGCTATGCTAATTTCAAACGGTCAGTACACGGAACATAGAATCAACACATCTTTCGACTGCTACAAATGGAAAAGCCTTCAGAGATCTGCATGCTAAAATCGCTACTTGGAGGACGTTTTAATTCCTTAAGAGAAGCAATGGCTAGAGCATCTATTAGTGTTGCTCTAGGCGGAATCTTGAGGCAATTGGATCCTTTGGGGTGAATTTATGGCTGTATTCCTTCAGGCAATCTGCTGGGCTCTGTCACTCGAGTACCCTACCTTGAGAAATGATCATATGTGGAGAGGAATACAGAGAAGCTAAAACACTCTAGAATCGCTCCAAAACGCCTGCAAACGCCATATAAACACAAGTTATACACACACTTAAAACAGGTAAGTCGATTTACTATTTTTCTCTTATTTTGAACTATTCTGTACGACCAGGGTGAATTCCGCATAGAACCCACACTGAAGTTACGCCAAGGGCTTTGAAAATGTACGCCGAGGAGCGTGTCACTGTATGCCATACTTTGCCGCTGCGCTGCCGCAAATGAGGGGCGGGTAAGAGAAATCCTGGAGACTAGTCTGTTGAAGCGATATCCATTCTCTCTATCAGAAGCAAAAGCATCTACTTTTCATCTTTACGTGTTCAGTGAGTGGTCGTGCTTTATTTTATCTAGCCATCTCTAGAGATCGAAGAGATAAGGGCCGGCTAATATCGATTCACGTTTTTGCTTATCGTTGACAAAGAACTCTCAATTTCTGTTTTTAGTGAGGGTATGCCAGTTACGCCGGCTTCACTACGCCGACATCTTGTCGATCGCACGCCGGTACGCTGCAAAATTTTAAAACCCACACCGAAGATCTTCGGCGCACCCTAAACTAAATGCACCCTGGCTGTACGATCGTTATATTCCTATACAAACTCTTATGATAAAGCTGTTACGCAATGTCATGTTGACGGTGCCCAGAGAGCTTGGGCTACCTGTGGTGATAGATTAATCGATGTTGAAAACATGAAGCATTCATGAATTCACCAAAACATAACAGCCAAGACCCGTGGCGTATTAAAGTTTCGTCCAACAATTCAATCACAACTTCAGAAACACAGATCGCCCCTTTCAAATTGAACTGAACTTGTGACCGTCCATTATATTAACCCGTTCTCAGTCTAGCGTGATACATTAACCATACGCCGTTCATTAATTTGGTTTGGGAAGTCCTGAACGAAGATTTTCAAAAACAGATTTACTACACAAAAGTTTATAACAGGGTCTTGTGTACTTGCGGTTTTTTTTTTACCTATTGCATATTTTCGCCGCTATTTTACTACAACACAGGGAATGTTTTCGCCTTCATAATTGCCCGGAGACATGCACAATTCTAGACAATTGTCATTAACTATATTGCCAGGTAGCTTTCTGTTTCTCTGTTTGTTAGAGGTCCCCAAGGATTCTACTGAGCGTTGTTCACTTACCTTTGATCTCCACCAAAACTCAAGTTAAAAGCGTTTGGGTTGACTCGTAGTTTTGTCTTTTGCAACAAATAGCTTCACTAACCTGCTGTGATGTTTCCCAATAGTGTTAATCATGTGACCTGAAGTGAACGAAAAGTCACGCAATGGCATCAAAGACCCCCCGGATATGTGCAGCAAGACTACTCATTTATACTGTCTTATGGTTAACAAATAGATTCCATGTTGCCATGCGTCTGTTCAGTAACAGATCGCAGATGACGCCAAAATCTGGTAAGAACAACAAGAAGCTATTTCTCAGAAAGAAGTAGTGTTTCGTTTCGGCAAAGACATTCAGTCTAAGACAGGCTAAAGGTTTGATTTCTTGTGCATGAGAAGTCCCGGGGTGAAGGGGTTTTGTGCTAATGTGCTGCTATGTGATTCGCTTAGTTGCCAGAATCTAAAGTATGTCGTCGAGGCGAGATATAGTACTGAACCTATACAATGAGAAAAGGAAGAGCTATAAACTAATTCAAGTTTTCTATACATTTACACACCTCGAAAAGTATTTATTTTTGATACTTACCTCTGCTCAAGGATAGATTGGGGTACTTCCTTATATGGGTATAGGTGTGTCCAGCCTCAGAGGGTATGGTTCTTTGAAGACATTTAGGTAAGAAAAAGAGCATCGATTTTGGTCATTTTGGTCTCAAACTGGGCATGGCTTTTGCACTTAAGTCTTGAATTTGGTATGTTCAGTTCTGAAGCTAGTTTTTCATCATTATCGATAAGACCAGCAATCAGACAATAGTCGATAAGGCTGGAGATCCAAAGCAGATTTGCGATAAGGGATAAATTTAAGAGTCAGGTCATAAATAGGGTTTAAAAATCGCAGATTTTGGTCTTATAAATGCTTCAGGAAGCGGGCCGCATTCCCCGCCCTGAATTTCCCATGAATTCAAAGTATTAATTGTGCGTGCGAGGCTAAATAACGCTAACAGGTAAAAACATTTGACGCATAATTTTTTCCATTTCTGTGCCAGGGAGTGCTTGATTCAAATGCCGTTTGCGGCGCTCTAGCTTCGTTTTGTTGCCGTCGATGTTTCTTTTCAAAAAGGACGTGTTACATGTGACAAGAGTTGTGCAATTATTCACACAGTCCACCCTCGGCTTATCTATGAAGCCAAAATACAATTGCTATCGTTGTTTTCATGGAAACCAGCCCAGCCACGGTACGTCAAAACAAAAAGTTTGTTGTTACTAAAAGCTTACATGTAAAATAGGACGCGCTCCGCAAGAAGCGAAGCTTCTAAAATTGTGGCGGAATATTTGACAAATTCAATTAAATCTAGAAAATGTTGCCATCTTATAATAAAGCCATGTATCGTACCTCTTTTGCAATATAGCAAGGTTAATTAAAATACACCACTGGGCGTTAGCCCTAGTAAAGGGAATCAGGGAACCACACGAGGTAAAGAAAAAATCTTTTGACCTCGGTGGGAATCGAACCCACGACCTCCGGAATAGATCTACCGTTACTCTGCCGACTGGGCTACGAGGTCGGACAGATAAAGTCGGGGTCGATTTAGATGGTGAATCGCGGCGAAGAGAAAATAAGGGTACATATGAGTGTTGTGCCGCGTAGCACTATCAACACAAATAATGGAACAGAGAATTAACTCTGAAGTGTAAATTTAAGTGCTAATTAAATTAGCACTTAAATCTACACTTCAGAGTTAATTCTCTGTTCCATTATTAATTAAAATGCAATTTGATGAATTAGCTACCTTCCACATCAGTATATCGTATCTGTCTGTCAGTATAGGCCAAGCATTTCAAGTGCGTGTTCTTTTCCCGTAAGCATCCACAGAAAATCGGCGGGATTGTTATTTCTGACAAGTCTGATTTGAAAAAAATTATGTCGCCGTTGTTGTGACAGATATCTTCGTTTCTCTAGAATCATATCTTTTCAGTCTGACTTTGAACCATTCAAGTCTCCAGTTATTTCCGCCGTAATGACATTTCTAAGTTCCTTGTGTTTCGGTGACACGAAAATTAAATTTAGTTTCAACAGGATATTTTTGCTGCACATGTTTACCTTGTGAATTTCAAGGGTTACATTGGTAACTTTCATACTCACTATGTCAATAAATCACTCTGAAAGGAAAAACAGTACTATTTCTTAATGGGACTAAACAAAACTAACTGCTTCAATCGGCTTAAAATATCGCAGTGGTGGACAAATCGAGTGGTGTGGCGGCGTCTCTACCTCGAAAATATATTCCTTTTCACTATCACTATCTGATTAGAAGTAAAGTTCGTAGTTTTCTTGTGTAATATGCCGAGAACGAGAGTTTCAATCGATAATTCTCCACTTCGTACAAGGCAACAATTGAAACGTTACATTTCGATGCACAGATAAAGCAGAATTTTGGCGTTAATTAATTTACCGCCGTATTTACATTAACAACTACGAACTTAACTCTGATTGGATATTATCTCCACTATGTAAATAGTTCACCCCTGAACTGAAAACAATACCGTTTCGTTTCTGAGGAAACGAAACAAAAAAGTGGCACACGAGGCGTAGCCGAGTGTGTCACTGATGTTCTTACCACATTTTGACGTCTTCTATGATCTATTATTGAATCAGACGCACGGCGTCGTGGAATCTATTTGTTTTATACAATAACGAAAAGCCTTTTTTGTTTCAAAATATTTCAACATAACGCGAAAGCCGGCCTTTTACCCCGCCTTTGCACAAAAAAGTCATTTGACGTGATCTATGATCTATACAAAATGAAGCAATTTCATTGGTTGCTATGCATAGCAAAGAATTGTGATTGGTCGACACGCCAATGTCAAACCTGACCCGAGCGTCGCTCCTCGTTGAATGAGAACTTACAGCGAAAGCAGAATTGAACTGCGAAATCTACAAATCTTGAAGAAAATGCTGGAAAAATCAAGTCAGCTTTTGTCATCGGAGCAGCCCTGTGAGCCGAAAAGCTTGGACGTTGCCCTGAAAATTACAGGAGTTGAAAAAATACCGTCGGAAATCTTGTGGTTGCGGTCAACCCAGAGGCCATTTGATTCGAGTTTTGAATGAAAGGAGCGTAAAATGACGGTGGAGAATTTTGTCTTCTGTGGTTGGTGATTTTCAAATCAGCTTGATATAGTGTCGGAGACACATTTTACCTGCGATACTGTTGACAGTGAGCTGTGGTTAGGTTTACTTAGCTCGCTGCTGTGCCCTGAAACGGACAGGAACATTCGCATCGGAAAGCAAGGTTATGTATTTTATTTTACCGATTTTAAGAAGTGATGTTTTGATGTTTCATTTCTGGCATCAATCAGTGTGTCAATAGTTGTTTTGACACTGGGAAGAGTTGAATTTTTTAAATAAATTAATCTCAGAAACATTTTGTTTATTGGGTTTGTTAAATTCGAGATAAAGCAATGGTCCTCGGCTTACCAAGACCAAGTTTGTGCGTGGTTTAGTCTCGCTCGACTGCCGCAGAGGCTGCTAGAAAATGATTTCTTTATCATTTTCCAAAAGAAACGGCTTTATCGTTCGTTTTCTGGCCTCTTGAACCTGTTCAATGCCTCGGCAAGACTTTTTTGGAACCTTTTCTTTTGCCCAGTCACGTAAAATATTATCCTGATTCTCAAAACTCTCCGTAATTTTAAAACGGCAGAGGGAAAAAGTTTGTAATGATGTGCAGCTGTCCTCTAATAGATCATAGGCGAGAACCAATCAAAATGCGAGAATAACTTGGGTTATTATATAATTAAATATAGATCCCATCTCAGTCACCTCTTTGCAAATCTTAACGACGGCATCCCAATTTAATAACTTTTCATTTATGGATTTGCAAGGCCGGGTTGTTCAAAGCCCGATTAAGCTAACCCAGGGTTAGCGAAAATTTTGTTTTCAGTTTTGTAACTTTTTTGTGAGGTGTTCTGTTTATATTGTTTGCCCTGCAGTTTCAAGCTGTAGTAATCTCAAACTACACCAAACGTTAGAAAAAAAACATTTGTAAGCAAGTTAACGTTTAATCCTGGGTTAACGTTAACCGGCTTTCGAACAACCCGGCCTCGGTAAATAAACATGTTCGAAGAACGCAGTCCAAATGCAGATTGAGCAGTTGCCGCAGTTGAGCAAAGTTTCACGGGACGGTTCACTTTGGTACGATCTGGCCACTCCGCAGCAGGACAGAAAAATGAATGACGTCATGGCCAAACCATGCATGTGCTGTAAGTGCTGTATATTTCGTGTCCATCTGCTACGTCATTCTTGTTCTCTTTTATGGCTTCTTTCGTTGTTTTCGATGTTTTGAAGTTTTCTTTAAACTGGTTTTTCACTCTTATTGCATTCGACAAAAGGAGGAATTCCCAATGCAGACTAGGGTTATATTTTTTGATGATTTTGTTTTATCAGTTGGGTTGATAACGTGAATTGGCCACCGTAAAGAGATTCGGAAGCTGACGTTTCGAGCGTTAGCCAGGCTTCTTCGGAGCGAATAAGTCCGAACCAACCAGACTAAAGGCAAAATTATGCTTTTTGTAATGACATACCATCCAGGGAAAACAACTTAAAACGAATACTGATGCGAAAATGGGGATCCAAAATCAGCCACTGCTAAACAACCTGTCTATGGCCTGTCTATGACCTTTTCAAACCAAGAAACAGATGAATTGCGCATAAACTGTACGATGCTAAGTAAAAGTAATGTTAAATACATCTCGCTCTGTACTTATACTGTTTCTCTGTTGTACTGTTCCTCTGTGCCTACAGTTCTTCTGTTCCTCTGTGCCTACTATTCCCCTATTTCTCTGTGCCTACTATTCCTCTGTTCCTCTGTGCCTAACCATTCCTCTGTTCCTTTGAGCCTCCTGTTCCTCTGTTTGTTTGTTGTGCTTCTTGTTCCTCTGTTCCTCTGTGGCTACTACTCCTGATTCTTCTGTGCCTACTGTTTTTCTGTTCCCACTGTTCCTCTGTTTTTTTGTGCCTATTGTGTCTATTGTTCCTCTGTTCTTTTGTGCCTACAAGGAGAATGAATTACTCAATCCTTCCCAGCGACTCTACCTGTTGATTTTTTGTTTCTAATAATAGAACGCTTAAGAGTGCTACTATGACGAAAGTCGCATCTTTTCTATCGAAGCCATTTTAAAATATAAACAAGTAGCCTGCATGAGAAGAAAAATGCTGGTAGTAGATATTCATTGGAATTAGCCGGATCTAGGTAGAGCCAGGTAGAGTTAGGTAGAGTTAAGTCATTAATATTCAAACTGTCTGAGTAAAATGCGTTCCTGCATACTAATAAAGTGTCTTCCTGCATACTAATAAAGTGTCTTTCTGGCCACAACACGGGACGAAAAGGACTTTTGAGGGACAAAAGGGACAAAACGAGGCCATTCAGGACAAAAGGGCAGAAGGGGCACCTTTTTGGCTCTGTGTTTTTCCCTAGGCGTGCGTGGAATCTCGCGTGGAACACGCGCGCGTGGTTTGACAGAAAACAAGTCGACATGGACTTGCCTTGCTTGACAAGAAATCTAGCAATAGCCAACTTTAATATCAATGTTTTCCCTAGAATTAGGATTCCGCCTTAAGATATTAAAAGTTTTGTAAATAGTTTTTAGTTTGATAGATTGTATATTTTCCTAAAGACTTAATATTTCAAAAAGATGTAATTATAGTTCGGTTTCATATTTCAAGTCCAAGTCTTCGTCTTCGTTTTGTCCCTTTTGTCCCTCAAAAGTCCTTTTTGTCCCGTGTTGTGGCCCTTTTGTCCTGTGTTATGTCCTTTTTGTCCTTCGCATAAAAGTTTAAAATTCGCTGAAACTGTTTTATTTTTGTGAAGTGTATATGAAATAATTCATATTTGTACTGCGGGTGTAGATGAAAGTAAAGAGTGATCATCGCAGTAAATTTTCCAATTTAAGCAATTGGAAAGAAGAAGCCTGAAAAAAATCAGGGCTTCAACGGGATTCGAACCCATGACCTCCGCGATACCGATGTTTTATTTTTGTTGAGATCTCGAACTGTTAACATGACCAAATGCGTGTGCCGTGATTGCCCAATTCCGAATTGTGGAGCAAAATATCTCGTTAGATTGTCTAATCATCTCGCAGATGTACATGGATTAGATTATATCAATCGAAGGAAGTGGTTACAAGAAGCCAAATTACAACCTAAGGTTAGAGTGATGATCTATCCAGCAAAGAGGAGCCAGGTATTAAAACCTTCAACAAGTGAAACACCTCTATCAGTGCAGGAAGAGGAAAAGGATACAATAGTCCATCACTTATTAACACCAAGAGGAGTAAAGAAATCCCTGAAATCTCTACCAAGAGTACTAAAGAAATCACTGAAATCTCTACCAAAAGGCGTTAGAAAAGCAGCCAATAACATCAAACATTATAAAACAACAGCAGATTCAGTTCCTGAGTGGCTCACTTTGTATGGAGACGATGAAGGGCCGAACACAGAGAAGAGAGCTTAGTAACCCCGCCTGCAGTATAGTACCAGTAGCTTGTCACACTAAACCGCGTCCCATAAGCTTCACATTTTCGGTGCTTGTTTTATAGGCACCGCTCCACTTACCATTCAGTTTGCTGTCAAAGCTCGTGCTGTTCAAACCTAAAATGTCTTGGAGCGACGGTTATAATTACTGCCTTCTTCAACGAGGTAATGGATATTACGAAGACAGTGATAACTCTCAATACAGCCAAGAAACGGGTTCTTCCCAATCTAGCCAAGAAACGGATTCTTCCCAAGAAGTGACAGAGCACTCAAACCCTTGGTCGCGCATATTAGATGAAGCTCAGGAACGCCACGAGGTTCAGCTCAATGCTTTGGTCGACGAGTACAAAAGAAACGGAGATTCGGAAAATGTAGTTCACCTTAAAGCACAGAACGCTCTCCTTCCTCTCTACAGAAAAGAATTGAGAAAAGTACTGTTAGAGTATCTGCAGTGGATGCGAGCGATGAAGAAAGATTACACCTTTCAAAAAGTGATGGAAACTCAAAAAGATCTCAAAGATACAGATGGATTTGATTGGTTAGAATCGACAGAACTAGCCATCGATAAGCGGCAATTCTTGCTTAATCGATTGTTTGTGAAGCAACCCATTCCACAAGATGAAGACTAGACCTACTGTGTTTTGTTCTCAATAAAAAAATGTATTTCAAACCGATATCTAGTGTGTTGTTCTATTGGAGTTTATTTCTTTGTTTAGGGGACTTCAGTTTTACTGTTCATTGCATCCTAATTTCCTGATTTACTTTATGTTAAACACTTCGTTGTGGAGCTTTCGTTATCAATAAATGTATTTTTTTTAAAATTCATTTCAAATCTCTGTGTATTTGAACCATTTCGCTAATAAAAGTAATATTCAACAAACGTGTTGTTCGAAAATATTTACTGTCGCGTGTTGACAATTAATTAGCGCTCCGAACTTCTATTGTTGTAATTTCAATTGTAGAGCTGTCCCATGGGCTCAGTTTTCCGTTGGAGTTTGTATGCAAATCTAGGGCTGAAAGCAGTGACTAACGGAGCGGAAAACAAGAGCAGCTAAGAATTCTCTCTCTTCTTAGCAAAGCTGAGAGTGCAGATAAAAACATAATAGATATTTTCATGAGCCAAACAGGGTTAAAAGAGCCCGGCTTCGAAAATCGGAGAACGATTTCAAAGAAAGCTAGAGAACTTCAAAAATTTGCGTTCAAAAATTTGCGCTTGTCAATGTTTCCGAATCACGGGCAGTTAAACAAGAGTTCAAAGCAGAACTTCGCAAACGTTATTGTTTGTATTGCAAAAGAGCGACGCTTATTAGTATGGAGGAAGACACTTCATTAGTATGGAGGAAGACACTTTATTAGTATGCAGGAAGACACTTTATTAGTATGCAGGAACGCATTTTACTCAGACAGTTTGAATATTAATGACTTAACTCTACCTAACTCTACCTGGCTCTACCTAGATCCGGCTAATTCCAATGAATATCTACTACTAATGCTGTTTACAACTTTCAAGTATCTCTTTTTGTTCCAGAGATATTCAAGTTTTTAAAATATGTAAATTAGCCAAGTAATGACGTCATACACTCAACCAAAGTTTGATCATATATGATGATGAAAAAAAGCTATCTCAGCCAATTTGTATCAGAAATGTTGATTCTTTGCAGTAAGATCCTACTAAGTTTACACATTTTTAAATATCTGTAGAACCAATCCAGGTATTTGCAAACAATAAACGGCGTTTTCATTCTTTCATAGAATTCTATGTTATACACCTAAAAAATCAAATGGTAAAAATATGCTCATAGTAGCACTTAAATTGTGATGTCGAAAAGATAGGCATTCTAAGCTTCAGAACACATTTCGAGAAAGAACAGAATAAATTAGTTGAATGTGCCTACTGCTCCTCTGTTCCTACTGTTTCTCTGTTCCTCTGTGTCTACTGTTCCGACTGTTGCTCTCTTCCTCTGTGCCTACTGCTCCTCTGTTCCTACTGTCCCTCTGTTCCTCGGTGCCTACTGTTCCTCAGTTTCTCTGTTCCTCTGTGCCTACTGTTCCTCTGTTCCTACTGTTCCTGTGTTCCTACTGT
>JAEMPF020000565.1:20387-22423 GCA_022496165.2 Catalaphyllia jardinei | reverse complement strand
TAATCACCACGCTTCTCATTGGTTGACACTAAAGTGGCCAGAATTTTGCAAACCAATCGTACGGCGTACCAAAAAAAAAAGAACAGAACAAATGCGGATTGCTTTCCACCCTCAATGGAAAGCTGTTTTAAAGCAATAGCAAATGTGACACTAAAAATAGATAACATTGGCCTTTGAAGAGATTATTGTTTTCTTCTCAAAGAGCAGTTGTTAAAGACGCTGACCACACTCCATTCAAGATCATTCCAGCCTGGCGTGTACTTTCTTTTCCGAAAATGAACTGCTTAATTGTATCGTTTTACCAGTCAGACTTAACGATGTGGAACTCTTGTAGTACCTGTCAGCGGGGAAATCTTTTTAAGTAGCATCAGTTATTAAATCATCCAAACTTACACAATGCAAACACGTAATGTCTGATTACGTTAATTACAACAGTCTTTCTAGACGGTTTGTATGACGCTGATACGCCAATCTAAGTCACGTGGACGAAGACTTCAGTTTTCAACCTCGATTTCAGGAGACTCGGTGTGATCAGTGACCTCTCGATCTTCGTCCTGCGTAGTTGTTTACCACCTTGTTCTTGCAGATTGATCGTATTCCTGACTGAGGTGTGTAGAACTTTCTAAATTTCCACTACAGTTTCAAGTGTCGTTAACAGTAGGTGTTCCTTTATACGTACCAAGAGAAAATGAGGTGAGAGAACATATCCCCGTGCCCTATGATAATCTTTTTAAATCTATTTTAAGCTTCGCGTCACGCTGTCAAAGTTATTTTTAGTCCAGGCCCCCGATCACGCAAGCAATGGCCAACGGTCATCAGGTTGTGTCTATCCAAATAAGAAATTGAAAATTTAGCGGGCTAAGAGAAAAAAAATCAGTTTGTTCAGTTGAACTGCCGCAATGTTAGCATTGGAAATCATTTTCAGAGCTGGGCAGGAAAATTATACGCGCTTCTCCGAAGTCGTGTCATTCCCCAGCATGAATAATGAATGATTAACACAAAGTGCCAAGACTCGAATTTCTAACCTGCTTGAAAGTCGTTTCTCGGAAAGTGCCCAAAGGAGTGAAGCGAAAAGGATCTCTTTCGAAACGTATTTTAAAGCGCACGACAGCTAAAATATTTGTTTCGCGTTTGTTAGAACTTTCACTCTAAAAAAACGGTGCAAATCTTTGTTTGTTTAATATCGGAAGTGCTGTGTAATATTTACTGCTGACTAGAATCGCATTCCAATAAACACGCACGAAACTCGTTTCTCGAAAAGTATTGAACGGATTAAATCGAAAAACATATCTTTGGAAAGGTTATTCAAAGCGCAGGACAGCACAATACTTGTTTCCCGTTTGTTAGAACTTTCGGTCCGAAAATCCCGGTGTAAATGTTTGCATATTTAATTTCGAAATTGCTTTGTAATATGAAACAGAGTTTCAGGGAGGTCCACGCCGAAAAAAGTGCTTCTCTGGAACGAACTAAAACATCGTTTGGATCGGTAGAGACCCTGAGAGAGACCTATCTGGAAAGCCTTTTGAAACTGCTGGTCAGAAAAATTATCTTCTATGTGTTTATCGTAATTTTTACGTCGGAAATTAGTCTTGTCATTTCTCTGCATGACTGGTTCACATTAGGCGCTCTAGCTGCTGACAAGAATTGCATTCATAACACACTCGAAAGTCGTTTCTCGAAAAGTACTGAACAGCCTAAACAGAAAAAGATCTCTTTGGAAAGCTCTTTCAAAGCGCTAGACCGTTAGAATTATTCTTCCTTTGACCTTACGAAATGCGTTTCAACAATCCCGACGAAAAGTTTTTTGCGTGACTGATTAACTGTTAAAATTAAACCTTAATGTTATTACGTCATTTAAATTAACCAATCAGGCGTCTTTCCTAAAATAGCCTCGCAGCTTGACCACGCGCTAAAATTAGATATAAAAAGATTATTATGGGAAGAGGGCCGTGTATAGGGGATGTGTTCTCCTAGATCATAGTCTCTTGTACGTACTTGATAACACTCGGGGACACCCATATATGATATATGACATA